>LR750569.1:258952-392327 GCA_902729485.2 Mus minutoides
CAATTCTTCAAGGATCTAGAAAAGACAATTAGCAAGTTCATCTGGAATAACAAAAAACCTAGACTAGCGAAAACTCTTCTCAACAATAAAAGAACCTCTGGTGGAATCACCATGCCTGACCTCAAGCTGTACTACAGAGCAATCATAACAAAAACTGCATGGTACTGGTACAGCAACAGACAGGTAGATCAATGGAATACCTTGCTTTTATCCCGTGCTGACTAGCTTCAGGGTCAGCCCTGCAGTTTGAACCCCAGTGGATTTTTAGCTGGGAACAATGGTTTGGCATTAACTCTGATCAAGCCCCCAGGCTGCTCCACTCTGCTGTGCCAGGCTTGGAGCTGCTATCCTGTGGATCTGCAACCTAGTGTTCCTTGCACAGAGACAAATAGTCAATGCCAGGCAGCAGCAGCAGCAGCAAGCTTCAGAATTCAGCTCTCCCAGGCTTACATAACTCTGGCTTGGGACCCAGTGTGACAGAGACAGGGAACACAGAGGATAGAACTTCCGGGCTTCATACTAACTGTCCCGGGATTCCACAGGTAAGGCTGATAAGGGATGCTTACTTTCCAAAGGATACTTCCTCGTGGATGCCAAATTTTATTTTCAAATTATTTAGTGGTGGTGAGAGGACTCCGTGTGGAAAATGAGATGGTTCAGGGGGTTAAGTCCTTTGGTTCCAAGCTTTCGGACCTCAGTTCCATCCACAGGACCCATAGGGTAGAAGGATCTTACTCCTGCAAGTTATCTTCTGATCACTACAAGTGACCACCAACACACAGATAAATAACTGAATGTCATTTAAAATGATTCCTAATAGGTTAGTGAAAAGTGGTTCTTACCAAATGAAAGAAACCCACTCTCTGTAAAGAAGATACCCCCTTCATTAGGCACAGTCACCCATCAAGATGGTTTGCTTTGGTGGCAAAAAACTTGATTTGATTTTGAGCTGTGGCTGGGGTTGGAGGTGGCTCCTAGCTCACGGACAGTTGTGCATTTCATTCAGCAACACTGGCTTCTGCAGAGGCAGGAGGAAGTGCAGAGACTAGGGAGAAAATGGTTAGGTCTGGGGTCTTTGATGAAGTCGGTGAAATGTGAAGAATGTAGACTCATAATATCTGCTGCAGTTCTTTCCTTTATACCTGTAGGGTTTGCTGTGTGCATATGCCGGGTTGGCTCCCAATTCTTTTTTTGTTTTTTTGTTTGTTGGTTTGTTTTTTCAAGACAGGGTTTCTCTGTATAGCCCTGGCTGTCCTGGAACTCACTTTGTAGACCAGGCTGGCCTCGAACTCAGAAACTCTGCCTCCCAAGTGCTGGGATTAAAGACGTGTACCACCACCGCCTGGCTTGGTTCCCAATTCTTAAAGCACGTTTTATTCTTATCTTCACATTGGCTATCTGATGAGCTTCGTGCCACACTGGATGCTCTTTCTATGACTGACACTTGTAACTGACATCTGCTATAGCCATGCCAACTTTAATTTGTGTATGGGTGAAAGAGGGGGGAATTGGTGACCTTTAAGCCCCACCCTTCAGCTGCTGGCAGGAAGAGGAAGTGTTCAGAAGGGTTAATTTGACAGGCATCATTTGGTGGGCATACTATTACATCTAGTTTCTATATTGTCACACGAAACACATTTTTAAAAAATTGTATTTTTGGAATCCGTTTCCACACACACACAGCTTGGAAGAGCCAAAAGTGATGCGTGCTATTTAGGGTGTGTGCTTTACAGACAGGCAACTCTTGGTAGCAGCAAGCAAGCAGTGATTTTGTAATTACAGAATGGTGTAGGCAGCAGGAAGATGGTGTGCTGTGGAACAATGAACAAGATGTAGCCTTTTCTCCTAACAATCATGCATCTGTTATGCACGAGACCAATATACTATAACAATAGTGTCCACACTTTGGTGATACACCGCTTCCAAAGAATGGGTGCACTTTATGAGGACAACTGGGCCACATGTTTATTATTTTAGCAGATGTCAGAAATGGACACGACACCCTTGGCACAGGGAACTGGGTAAGACAAGCTCCTTAAGGAGATGTGTCTGGTTGGCTATGTGGCATCCCAGGAGGAAGGCTTATGAGGTCACACTTCAATACACCCAAGATAGGTGACATTCAGCACTGTAAGCCCTTTATAATGGCTAATTTTATGTCAACTTGATACAGGCTAGACTAGTCATCAGAGAGGAAGGAACTCCAATTGAGAAAATGCCTCCATGAGATTGGACGTCTAGAGCATTTTCTTAATGAGTGATTGATATTTGAGGGCCCAGCCCCGTGTGGCTGGAACCACCCTTGAGATGCTGGTCCTGGTTCTGTAAGAAAGCAGGCTGAGCACTCCACAGGGAGCCAGCCAATGACCAGCACCCTCCTTTACTGCTGCATCAGCTCCTGCCTCCAGGATCCTGCCCTGCTTGAGTTTCTGCTCTGATTCCCTTTAGCAATGGACTAAAGATGTTAAAGGATAAGTCAAATAAACCCTTTCCTCTCCAGAAGCCAAATGAGCCCTTTTGTTCATGGTGTTTCTTCTCAGCAGTAGTTACCCTAAGACAGAGGGAAGGGTATGTGTACATCATGATGCACAGGTAGAAGTCAGAGGACAACTAACAGGAGCTAGTTTTCTCCTTCTGTCATGTAGGTCAAACTCAGGTTGCCCTTACTCACTGAACCACAGTGCTAGTCCAGAAGCACAGATTTAAATACAAATGTAAAACAGTTCTTTAAGGACTGGGGATAGTTTAGTGGTAAAATACATATTTAGAATGCATGGGCTCAACTCCAGTGTGTGTGTGCTCAAACGCAAGTGTGTGAGCACACGTGTGCGTGCACATGTGCACACACACACACACACCATATACACTCTTCTTTACAGTAATTACCTATGAAGCTGGAGACAAAAGAAAGTATGTATCGGGCTGAAAGAAAGTGGCTACTTACATGTTGGTAGCCATACTAAAAATAGGTTTGTCTCTTAGAAAAGGAATCCTTTGAGCAAGCAGTTTTACGTTGGTAGACTATATATACCTCAAAACAGAAATGCCTGTATTTAAAAGAACGACAGAAGCACTATTTCTAAGATGAACAACTTTCTGCAGCAAGAAAGTCCTACCCGAGAAGCATCCCTCTGCACCTCATGTGCATCTAGACACTCTAAGGAAAGTTAGTGAACACCAAAGTTTCTGTCTCTAAGAGTGTCCTATGGTAGAGCCACATGGCACTTGTCTTCCTAGAAAAGCTGTTTATAAAAGCCAGCTACAAGCTGAAAGGGGATCCCCTGGCCAGCCACCCCATTTCATAAGAGGGCTGCCTGAGCCTGGAAGGACCGTGGGAGGGAAAGGTAGACAACCCAAAGCCACAGTACCTCACCCCAGAGCTCTGGTTCTTCTGTAAGATCAGAAGCTGGAATTTCCATTGGTCTCGAGGATGACGGTGGCAAAGAGGCAGTTAGCCTCGTTCCCCAGGTCTGTGTTTGTTTCCAGGTGTCCCAAGGGTTTCTCTCAGTGTTGGTGTGGAGGAAGAAGAGAACTCAGGATTCCAGTGCTGAATGAAAAGTACAAGGGTCTGACTCTCCCACAGAGCACCCCTGGTGTTTGCAAGCTTAGAACTGGGCTTCCTGGCTGGGCGTGTATGGGTAGTGGACCATGAAAGGTAGCCTGGTCCTTGTTTGACCTAAAGGCTTTGAAGCCCCAGAGACCCTGAGGGGACGATAGGAGCTTTGTCGGCTCCCAGGCACCAGGTCCCTGTCATGTAGACACAACTTCTCATAGATTTGTGGCATCAGCCCAAGCCCTTCCACATGCATGTAGACGAGGCACCCCTAACACCTCAGACCAAGACATGACCACAGATCATATAGGCTCAAGACAGAGGTCTCCATGCTAATGAAGTATCTAAAGGCCTGGAGGGTGTAGCCAATGAGCTTCCCATTCTGAGACATTCCTGCCTGCAAAAGGTATTTAATCTCAGGCCCACCTTGAGAAGTGGGGGTAAGGTTTTACACATAAGCTTTCCACCATGGCAATAAATGGTTTGGAACCACAGACTGTCTCTTTTCATAGAGATCAGCTGTGGGGAGCCATAGAGAAGGCCTTCATCTATAGAGCTGCCATCTAGACTCTTTTTTTTTTTAAGATTTATTTTATTTATTATATGTAAGTACACTGTAGCTGTCCTCAGACACTCCAGAAGAGGGAGCCAGATCTTGTTATGGATGGCTGTGAGCCACCATGTGGTTGCTGGGATTTGAACTTATCACCTTCGGAAGAGCAGTCGGGTGCTCTTACCCGCTGAGCCATCTCACCAGCCCCCATCTAGACTCTTGTAGAAGGCCTCTCTGCACTCTCAGCCATGATCACCAACTAGCCTGCTGCTGCCTGTCAAGCCAAGGCCACTCCCAGTGGAACTAGCCAGAGCTCTCCCTTCCCCCACCCCCACACCCCCACCCTGGGCTAGATCCACCCCTCGGGTCCCCACTCCATTCTCAGCTCTTTTGCAGCTCCCAGAGGGGCCTGGAAGTCCAAGAGCCTGAGAACCAGATGGCCCCAGCCTCGTCACAGGCTGCTGGACCCTGGAACTAGCTCTGGGTGTCCTGCACCTCAGATTGTGCTTCACCACCTCTGAGTGGTGCCCTGGGGCTTCCCTATGGCCCAGCCATGCCCTGTGGTGGAGTGGGTGCAGGATCCACAATCCTACAGGCGTGGTGGCACATACTTGTGAGGCCAGCCTTTAGGAAGCTAAGGGAAGAATACTGATTCAAATCCACACCGGTTTATGCTGCATAGTAAGTCAGAGGGTCTTCTGGTCTGTATAGCTAGGCCTTGTCTCAAAAACAAACAAGCAAGCAAGCAAGCAAACAATTTAGCTTAGGATGTACTGATGATGCTGTTGACAAGAAGCACTCTGAACAGGAAAGAAGGCAGAAGAGGGGGAGGAAAGCCAGAGTCACAGTCTATAGCTAGGTAGGAACATGGACCCAGGGCAGCTATAGCTCGGGTCAGCTGGCACTGAGGGGAACAGCAGCTCAGTCTCAGTTACTGGGTGTCTGGGAACTCTGAGGGCCAAGTTTCCCATGAGTATAAACATGAATAGCCATGACAAAGCAGGCGGTCATTTCTCACCGAAAGCCTAGCCTAGCCTTGGGGATAAAAGGGACCACATGGGTTGTTGTCTGCAGTATGCTAGGACAGGAGTCACACAGATCACATGCCGCGGTGGTTGCCTATGCAATTCAGAACGGCAAAGGCAGCAGGAAATTTTCAAAATCTCAGAAAGGGCCTGACGGGCAATTGGGCTTTCTGGCAAACACCCTATTTTTCTGTTTTCTGTGTGCTCATGTGTACGTGTGTATGTGTGTGTATATGTGTACATGTATAAACACATGTATATGCATGTGTGTTTATGTGTATTCATTGTGTGCATGTGTTTGTGCATATCTGCTCATGTGTGTGTATGTGTGTGCATATGCATGCCCATGAATGTGTTTGTGTGTTTGTGTGTGTGTTGCTCATGTGTATGTGCGTGTGTGCAATGTTCATAGGTGTATGTGCTCGTGTGTGTGTGTGTGTGTGTGTGTGTGTGTGTGTGTGTGTGCATGTGTGTGTGTGTACCTGTTTGTGTTGTATACATGTGGGGGACAGAGGTTAGTGTAGGGTGTCTTCTATCACTCTCCACTGGATCTTTTGGGGCAAAATCTCTCATTGAATCTGGAGCTCAGTGGCTCAGCTGGACTGGCAGTACATGCCTGTTCCTGTCTTCCCAGCACTGGGTTACAGGCACATGTGTGTTGCTTTTTATGTGGCCAGGGATCCAAACTTAAGCACTTCTCCCATTGAACTGTCTCCTAGCCCATCTGTCTTTCCCTTTCTGGTTTTCTTTCCCATGTTCATGGCTTCTACTTCTCTGTTACCTCATGTTTGAGCGCCTTTCTTGTCTCTCATGGCTTCTACTTCTCTGTTACCTCATGTTTGAGCGCCTCTCTTGTCTTTCTTTTTCCTCCTCACATCTCCGTTCTGTCTCCTTCCTGTTTTTCAGTGCAGAGAACCCCTGGTTATAAATATACAGTTATGGTGCTTGGAGCCTAATGATGTTCCGGCAAAAACACAAACCAGAAACAGAGAAACCCGCCACAGCCCAAACCCCACCCTGGCCCTCAGACCCCACAGCTGCACTCTCAGGCTGCCGCTGCCCAACAGCTGCTTCCGATCTCTCTCGGTTCACTCTTCTACAGACGACATCTCCTAATATCAAAGACACTGCCAGCTGTCAAAATAAGCTCTCATCTTTTCATATATGGGACAATTACTGCTGAAAACAGATTATGCAAACATAAACAAGCCAAAGGAAGGAAGGGAGATTGCTGGGCTGCCCCGCCTCTAAATCCATCCTCTCTACTGAAGCTGGGACTGAAATGACCTCTTTAGAGTCTTTAGAGCAGCAACTGGCAAGCACACCCTCCTAGACAAGCTGCCAGCGAAGGAAAACAGAAAAGGGGATAAAGGAGTTTGATCTCTGGGCGAAGGGTTTAAGACAAAAGATTGACAGAACCTCAAGTTAATTATTCTTCTCCCTCCCTCCTTCCTCCTCCCCTTCCTCCCTCCCTCCTTCTCGCTATCATAACAATACATAATAAGCATAGGGAAAAAAAGCAAAGTGAATTTCTAACAAGATGGGGATGAAACAGCCAGGGGCCCCAGGGAGATTAAGTAGGGTGACCTTCTTAGGCATTTACAAGAGTCCTTCTCTCCTGAAACACACACACACACACACACACACACACACACACACACACAAACACATTGGACTTGAGCTGGACATCAAACCAGAGCTTCTGTTAATCATCCTAAATAAACCAGTTAATTTTTTTCTGCCTTTGTTTGCCTAGTTACTAGGTGAGGATCCTAAAATTGACTGGAAGTTTGTGTTGAGGATCTGATGGGATCGTGGTTAGGAAGCAGGGTGAGACCTGATAGAGCCCTCAGTTGAAGGTGTGTTACCAAGTGTAAGAGGCAGACCTTTCCAAATTACTGAAGTGCTCAGATTTATTTTTAAATGTCATCAAATTTCCTATAACACAATGACAATCTATAGTGTGTGAAGATTCAACCCCACTCAAATGGCTGTGATCAAACCTGCTAGCCCACAGTCAAGCATCTGTAGCAATATCAGATCAAGGAGGAAAAGCCCACAAGCTGGCAGGCTCTCAAGGCTGCCCTACCAACAGGAAGGCCAGCCTGTATTGCTGGCAGTTAAGACCTGGGACTTGGATCTTTGGAGCCCAGTTGTTAATCATAAGAGCTGATATTTTGAAAGAGTGTGTCAACCCAGATGCACAGGGAAGCAAAAGCATTCAGCCAGCAGACAGGGAGGTGGGAAGTGACGGGCGGTCCGCAGAGATCCTGTCCAGGCTATATCATCATTAAAGTCGACAGCCTAACAAAAAAAGCTCTGTCACAATAATCAGAGGTTGCAGGGACAGTTGATCCTTCAATTAATGACGAACCTGAACAAGTCTGGAAAGCCAGTTTGTTCTCCTTGTGAGCTGACATGTGCCACAACTTGACAGAAAGTGGAAGCTCCAGAAGTCACACTGAGGTCACACATTCTGCCATTGCCTACAGGCAGGCAGTGTAATAATGGTGGTGGTACATATGGGAGTCTAGGGTGGGGTTTAGAACTAGTTGGTGACAAGCCAATGACAGGAATGCCACTATTCCTGCCATCATTGGAATGTCCAGGGTAAATGGAGGAGGAATCTTTCCAGTTCAGGCAGAGATCTGGTTCTTGCTTTACAGTTGTAGAGAATCTATAGGGCTGTGGTCAGATAACTATTTAGTGACTGATTGTAGAATGGAGAGAAATCTAGAAGGGATCTTACCATGTGGGCAGAAAGATTTTATAAAAGATTTTGAGCAAGCGGTGTGCACGGTGTTCCTTTCTACTGTGTCTGGACAAGAACTAAAGGGACTTTTGAACAAAGCCTCCCCCAGCTTCATGTTTCCACCTCAGGTGGGAACGTATTTAAAAGCACGTTAGGGGACATGCCCACAGAGTGTCGCAGGTTCATGTGTTTGCTGAGTGAGCAAAGCTGTCTCCACAGTTAGCCTCAACACCTCATCCATGAGACATCATCCTGACAGCTGATTAGAACAGTTGGCTGGAACAGAAGTGACCTGCTCCAGACAGCAGACAAGACGGTCACTGGGTTGTGCTGAATTGTAATATCAGCCCCACCTACTCCATGTTAAAAGTGTAATCCATAAATTCTGTAAGACTTATGTAAAAATAGGAAAAATTCCCTTACTGATTCCAAAGGCACTCTGCTCCAGGTGACCCTTCATCTAGGACCTCCAGCTTCCAAAACTAGGGGACTCTACTTTCTTGTTTTCAGCCACTGAGCCTGTAGTGATTTGTTCTGGCAGTCCTGAGCAATTCGTTCAGTCACTCCAGAAAGGGAGCTGATAGCAGAAGCTGAGTTAGAATTGTTAGGAGTTAAACTGTATTCCTACAAGTTTCTATGGAAAAGTGATAACCCCCAGGACCTCAAATGTGGCCATATTTGGAAATAGAGTTATTACAGATGAAATATGAATGCAATCCTAATTTTTTTTAAAGGAATAAAGCCGAGCACAGTGGAAGGAGCAGGCAAGGCTGCGGTGTGCCTGTCTGGTTGCAGCAGGGCTCTCAGTTGGGCAGAGAAAGAGGTCCTTCTTGATTGCTTTGGGAAAGTGGCTGCCAAGCAGGCCACAAAGTCCTTGGCACAACCTGACAGTGTGCAGAGCCCTCAGCATGACCTGACAGTGTGCAGAGCCCTCGGCATGACCCTACAGTATGCTGTTCCTGGAGGGATCCTTAAAACGCACACCCTGCCTTTTTTTTTTTTTTTCCAAGACAGGGTTTCTCTGTGTAGCCCTGGCTGTCCTGGAACTCACTCTGTAGACCAGGCTGGCCTTGAACTCAGAAATCCACCTGCCTCTGCCTCCCAAGTGCTGGGATTAAAGGCGTGTGCCACCACTGCCCAGCCTGCACCTCCCTTTTGAAGTAAGTTAAAATACCCACTCTGAGCTGAGGATGCAGTTCAGGTGATATTGTGCTTGCCCAGCACACACAAAGCCCTACTGTCAATGCAGTTAAGTAAATACTGCACAAGCTGGAAGTGTGGCCTGCACTATGGTAATCTCAACACCTGGCAAGAGGGGTAAAGTCAACCTTGACTACAATATTAGTGAGACCAGCCTGGAATGTAGGAGACCACCAAAAGATGCTGACTTTGAAAAGGTTGTAATTAGAGTACATAATTCTGACTAAATTGGTGTGGAAAATTATGATATTCTATGTGAGAACAGAGGATCTAGTGTTTCAGCCACTACCCAGGAATTGGCCTTCTGTTGTGCTTATAACAGAAGAGTCATGGGTTCGTAGTATATCGGTCCAGGACACTCTGCTGATTGCACAAGGAGTGATTGGTCACTCCCTAGTCTTACTACTACCCGGAAGATTAGGAAAGCGTCTACTGTGGCTTCTATATAGGGACTTTCTAAGTTTCAGAGCTGGAAGGGGGAAGCCGAAGGGAAAGGAAGAAGGGACGACAGAGAACAGAGCTGGAACAGAAGCCTGGACCTCAGTGGCACTAAATTAAAACACAATGCCAGGCTCCTGTGAGCAGAGAAAGGGCATTTCTGCTGGGGCACAGTCAAGACTTTGCTACCCCCAAGGGATTTTTGCTATAAGACTTTCCAGAGATCCCCAGAACCTTCTAGAACTGCTCATGATCCCTGTGGGCAACCCCTCTGTGCAGCAAGCCCAGCACTAGAGAGCTGCAGAGGAAGGACATGGAGTTTACAGCAGATGCTAGTCTTGAAAGGAGGCCTCCGGGGGCCTCAGGGTTCCAGTTTTGAGACATTTGAATGGGTAGGTATTAGGGTGACATGAAGAGATCTGAGTTTCCCAGGAGTTCAGGTTGTGTGGTCTGGTGTTTTGACACAGAGCTGAGGTTCTAAATGATAACTATTCTTAAGGGTGAGTTAGTTGCTCCAGAATCAACAGAGGAGGCCAAAGACCTTAAGAATGAGAAAGAACAAGAGGAAATCAAGATGGAGTCACTGATGACAACTGCCTGTAGCCATAATGACAGATAATTGTCCTTGGGGCTCTGGTTCACTTAGACTACTTCCTTTCTTCTCTGTTAACATGCCTAAGCAAGCACTTGTATTTGGGGATGTTGGTTCCCAAGGAGAGTTAAAAAAAAAGCTAGGGCATCCCTGCTAGGGCTGTTCTATGTGAGTTGGGGCAGGGCAGAAACACCAGATCCATCTTGGATCAGGCTTAGGACTTATGTTAGATGTCTACAGGAGAGAGCCCATGGAGCTTCCCAGACAGGGCTAAAAGGCCCAGCTCATTAGCAGGCAAGGTGACATATTTATGAGCAGGAAGCAATATGCACTTTGAGGAGCCCTAAGGAGGGACTGGCTAGAATATAGTCAGGTCATATCCTGGCTTCCAATTTGGTGCTCTTTCCCCACCCACCTGAGTGGTAATTGACTGATGTATATGAGCTGGGGTTTCTGTTGTCACCCTAGGGGAGTCTGTGGCCCTTAGGCAGTGATGAGAGTTCACAGTGGGAGGCAGGTGTTAACACCAAAGGCCTAAAAGATACAAACCTTTTTATGAGGTAGGAAAACCTTGATAACATAGTTCTCTGTGATTACCCCGGGGTAGACCATAGGCCTGATGAGCTGTGGAGTCCTGGTGGTCAAAAAAGAACAGAAGGAAAAAAAGAACAATGTATTTTGGTTGTCATAGCAATATTTGATCAGCTGTTACAAGAGCAAGCCAGGTGGGATGAACCCGTTTGTAAGCAGAAATAGAAAGAAAAGGCAGAAGAAAAGGCAGAGCTGTGGCTTCAGCAAGCTTGGGCAAGTCCCCTGCTTCTGGATTTAAAACGCTAAGAAAGGAGATTGAAAGAAATGAGTTTTGTTTGGACCCAGGCTTGTCAGTGGCAGGGACACTTACCCAACCCATGCAAGGCCATGACCTCCACCCTAACTCTGAATATAAAAAGAAGGAAAGTTGTGTATAAAAATAATGTNCCAGACCCAAGGTTCAGGATTGTCCTTAGTGCTACGACTGCACACCAGCTGCAGCTTCTCCTCTGCCCTGTCCATGTCTCCTGTGGATCCCAGAGACTACAACCGCCTCCCTACTCCACCTCCTTCCCTTCCTGTCTCATTGCTATGTCCCAGCCCCCAACTCCAGAGAACACCCCCTGCCCAACCACAGGCCATGCCTGCCAGAAGGCCAGGTAGGCTGCCCTTGTCCATGCCGCACCCTGTGGATCCCTCAGGATCAATGAGACAGAGGTGGGTGTTTGAGGAAATCAACAAGCTAGACAAACCTTCATCCAAACTAACCAAAAGACAGAGAGAGAATATCCAAATTAGTAAAATCAGAAATGAAAAGGGAGACATAAAAACAGATACTGAGGAAATTGAGAGACTCATGAGGACATATCTTTAAAACCTGGACTGCATAAAATTAGAAAGTCTAAAAGAAATGGATAATTTTTCTCACTAGGTACCACTTACCAAAGTTAAATCAAGATCACATAAACAAATTAAATAGACCTGTAACCCCTAGTGAAGTAGAAGTAAAAGTTTCCCAACCCCCAAATGCCCAAGGTCAGATCATTTTACTGCAGAATCCGACCAGACATTCAAAGAAGAGTTAACACCAATATTCTTTGGAGTTATTCACAAAATAGAAAAAGAAGGTGAGAGGGATGTGACAGTCTGACTTCATGACGGGCTTCAAATTGGCAGTTAGGGATACTAGGCCTAAGTCCAGGCATGCCCAGGCAAGTCAATTACTACAGAAAAAACCCCAGGCTCCAGCCTTCACACCTCACCTGGAATGCCTGGAGATAGAGTAAGATAAAGCCCATCTACCCTGGAATTCCAACGTGCTTTAAATCAGGCCTGCAAGCTCGCTTGGTTGTCTCTCTGTTGTCTCTCATGAGGAACCCCAGTATACTGGACTTCTGCAGGATGAAACACTCCTGGCCTTTGCATACTATTTGAGTCTTGGGTATCATTCTTTGGAGAACAATGGACCCTTACAAGGGAACACGGCCAAACTCTTTCTATGAGGCCACAGTCACCCTGACACCTAAACCACACAGAGACTGAACAAAGAAAGAGAATTTCAGACCAATTTTCCTTTTCAACATGGATTAAAACTACTCAATAAAATATTCATAAAACCAAATCCAAGAGCACATCATAAAGAACATCTACCATGATCAAGAAGGCTTCACTCCAGAGATGCAGGGGTGATGCAGCATAGAAAAACCAGTGAATGTAATCCATCATATAAATAAACTGAAAAGAAAAAAAATCATGATCATCTCAGTAGACGCTGAAAAAGCATTTGACAAAATTTAACACCCTTTCAGGATAGAAGTACTGGAGAGATTAAGAATACAAGGCACATACCTAAACACAATAAAGGCAATTTACAGCAAGCCTATAGCCAACATCAAATTAAATGGAGAGAAATTCAAAGCAGTTCCACTAAAATCAGGAACAAGACAAGGCTGTCTGCTTTCTCCCCGTTTACTCAGTATAATTCTTGAAGTTTTAGCTAGAAAAAGACAACTGAAGGAGATCAAGTAAATACAATCTGAAAAGGAAGAAGTAAAAATCACTATTCATTGATGATATGATAGTATATATAAGTGACCCCCAAAATTCCACTAGGGATCCCCTATAGCCGATGAACACTTGTGGCAAAGTTGCTGGATACAAGATTAACTAAAAAGAAAAAAATCAACAGCGCTGATTTTTCCTGTATACAGGTGATAAATAGGCTGAGGAAAAAAAACAAACAGGGAAACAGCCACGTTTTAAAGGCGCCTCAAATAATATAAAATATCTTGGAGTAACTGACCAAGCAAGCGAAAGATTTGTACGATTAAAAACTTCAAGAGTTTGAAGAAAAAAATTGAAGATGGAAAGATCTCCCATGATCATAGGATTAACACACTGAAAATGGCCATCCTACCAAAAGTAATCGACAGATTCAATGTAATTCCCACCAAAATTCCAACACAGTTCTTTACAGACCTTGAAGTACAATTCTCAACTTAATATGTAAAAACAAAAAAAAAACAGGATAGTCAAAATAAAACAATAAAAGAACCTCTGGAGGTGTCACCATCCCTGACTTCAAGCTATATTACAGAGCGATAGTGATGAAAACTGGCATAAAAACAGACTCATTGATCAATGGAATCAAATCAAAGACCCAGACATAAATCCATATACCGATGGACATCTTTTGATAAACAAGCCAGAAAGAGACAATGGAAAAAGAAAGCATTTCAACAAACAGTTCTAGACTGGATGTCTGCATGTCCAAGAATGCAGACAGATCTATATGTATCACCCTGCACAAAGCTCAAGTTCAAGTGGATCAAGGTCCTCAACATAAAACCAAATACACTGAATCTGATAGAAGAGAAAGTAGGGAACATCAGCCAACATATTGGCACAGGTTCCTGAATGGAACACCAGTCACTCACAGTAAGATCAACAATTAGTAAATGGGGCATCATGAACCTCGAAAGCTTCTGCAAGGCAATCAACCCTATCAAAAGGACAAAATGGAAGCTGACTCTACATATGACAGATTTCTATCCAAAATATATAAAGAAATCAAGAAATGAGATATTGAAAAACCAAATAATCCAATTGAAAATGGTGTACAGATCTAAACAGAATTCTCAGTAGAGGAATCACAAATGACTGAACGCACTTAAAGTAATTTTCATCCTCAGCCATCAGGGAAATGCAAATCAAAAGTGCTTTGAGACTCCATCTTACAACTGTTGGATTGGCTAAGATCATTAACACCAGTGACAGCTCGTGCTAACAAGGATGTGGAGCAAGGGGAACACTCCTTCATTGATAGTGGGAGTGCAAATTTATACAGCCACTACAGAGATCAATATGGCAGTTCCTCAGAAAATTGGGACTTGACCTACCTCGAGACCCAGCTATACCACTCCTGGGCATATATACCCAAAGAATAATCCATCTTACCACAATGGCACTTGCTTAATTGTGTTCATAGCAGTTTTATTCATTATAGCCAGAAACCGGAAACAACCTAGATGTCCCTCAACTGAGGGAGGGATAAACAGGTACATTACACAATGAATTATTACTTAGCTGTTAAAAAAATGACACCATGAAATTTACAGGCAAATAGATGCAACCAGAAAAAGAATCATCCTGAGCGAGGAAAGCCAGACAGACCCAGGAAGACAATCATGCTGTGTACTCACCTATAAGTAGATCTTAACTGCTAATAAATGATAACCAAGCTACAGTCCACAGATCCAAAGGTTAGGTAAAGAGGAGGGCTCTCGGGGAGAAGCCTGGTGTGCCCTGAAAAGGGGAGATAGAACATTTTTGCAGGTGGACAGGGGGTGGGATGGGGTGGGGGTTGGGCACAAAAGAGGGAAAAATTAAGCAGGGGAAGGAGAAGGGATGGAGGAAGAGAATATGAGAGACAGATGGAATTGGGGAGCACTAGGGAGCACTGGGGAACACTGTAGTGGAAACCTAGTATATTGGAATATTCCTGGAATCTATGAAGGTGACCTAGGAAGACTCCTAGTAATTCAGGATATGGAGTCTGAACTGGCCATCTCTTGTAGTCAGGCCAGGCTTCCAGTGATCGAACTTGGTTACATTCTTCTAAGTTGTTGGCCAAGGGAGCCACAAGGAGACCCCTCTAAACAACCCAGATCGATGCTAGGACAGAAAGTTGCTCTCTGAAAAGTGACAGCAGGACCCATTACCATTGACATCTACGGCTCATCTAACGTAGAGAGACCAAGTTGGTGTCTGCATGGAGCCTTTACCCCTAGTTTCTAGTACCTTTGGCCAGAGAAGGCAGTGCAGGCTAAGAAAAGAGAAACCTGAATCCCAACTCATCCACAAAACCCTTGACCTACAATCTGTCCTGCCTGCAAGATGTGCTGGAACTTATAGGCGTGGCCAACCCTACTTGAGGTCCAATCCACAAGAAGGAGCCCATTCCCTACACTCCCTGGATAGCCCGGAGACCTAGGGTAGAACCAAACACAACAGACCAAACAAACAAACAAACAAACAAACAAACCAGAAGATTCTTAATGATATCCTGCCGTACTCCTAGATTGGTGCCCTGTCCAGTTATCATGTCTCCAGAAGCAAACAGGAAGATGCAGAGACCTATAGCCAGACATGATGTGGAGTGAGTCTAAAGTGGAGGATCTCGCGGGTGTGGTGGCGCACGCCTTTAATCCCAGCACTCGGGAGGCAGAGGCAGACAGATTTCTGAGTTGGAGTCCAGCCTGGTCTACAAAGTGAGTTCCAGGACAGCCAGAGCTATACAGAGAAACCCTGTCTCAAAAAAACCAAAAAAAAAAAAAAAAAAAAAGGAGGATCTCTACTCGGCCTCTTACTCTGGAGATCAGGAGAACCCCCAGGAAGAGGGGGATGAAAGATGGTAAAAGTCAGAGGGAATGGAGAACACCAGAACACGGCCCACTGAGTCAACTAAGCAGGGCTCTCATGGGCTCGCACAGGCTCACGGATACTGAAGTTGAAAGCAGGGAGGAACGCGCACGGGTCCGCACCAGGTCCCCTGCTTAGATGTTGGCTGTTAGCTTGGTGTTTCTATGGGACTCGTAACAGTGGGAGCAGGTGTCTCTCTGAGCCTTTTCCCTGCTCTCGGGACTCTTCCTTCTGCTGGGT
Source organism: Mus minutoides (assembly GCA_902729485.2). Taxonomy (NCBI): domain Eukaryota; kingdom Metazoa; phylum Chordata; class Mammalia; order Rodentia; family Muridae; genus Mus; species Mus minutoides. The sequence goes on from LR750569.1 coordinate 274,757, forward strand.
TGCCTTGTCCAGACTGGATATAAGGGCGTTTGCCTTGTCTTAGTGTAGCTTGTTTTTGTCTTATTTGGCTGTGGTCTCTTGGATGCCCACTTTCTTCTGAAGAGGAAATGGAGGGGGAGTGTGTCTGGGGGAGAGGGGAGGTGGTGGTGGGAGATGGAGGCATAGAAATAGGGCGAACTGTGGTCGAGGTGGTGTACTGTATGAGAGAATCTATTTTCAATAAAGATAAAAAAATAAAAGAAGATAAATCTCATGTCAGTACTTTGAAGACTCACCTGGAGTGTCACTGGCCTTACTCCCATCTTTTCCCATTATGGCTACACCGGATACATCTCCTTTCTCTACTTCCGGGATACCATGATTCTTTAAAAGGTGAGCTGGGGACAGGAGACCAACCCCAGCTTGTTGGGGCTGCCAGAGCTGTCTCTAACACTAGCAGTTTCTATCATACCACCCAGAGCACAGTCCATCCCAGGGCCTGTTCGATGGAAAGGTGCTGTCCCCAGATGTTGTGTCTATGGCTAGAAGATAGGTAAGATGTGGTGTACTGGCTGCTGGACAATAGAGCTGATTCGTGGTGCCCAGGGAGAAAACGATATAATCAAGGAATCCCAGAAGAAGTGCCTGAGTGGGACTTTGGTAAAAGAAGAGTGTGCCTCTGTATGAGAAGAAGAATGACATGGCTTAGTGACCTAAGGGGCTGTGGCCAAAACAATGCACTTTCTTCAGGACACAAGAAGAGGAGGCTCCTGTCTCTTCAATAGCGCCTGGTGTTGGAATGACCGAGCCCCCAAAATTACCCTCGTGCAGTCCTTCCTTTACTCTCTCCCATGGACACCCAGATGGACACATATAGAGGGTGCCAGTGTGACAGGACCTCCCTGAGTGACCATGTGAGTCAAAGTCCTTTTGTTCTCTCATAACTCCCACCCTCAGGCTGGACTTGAAGGGTGCAATGCCTGGCTCTGAATCACTAAGTTCTGCGGGTTCTTTGTTAACAGACTGCCTAGTCTACACCGAAGTACACAGCAATTGCTCAAAAATCCCAATGGCGGAACTTGTTCTTTTTAGAGCTTTAAAGCTTTCAGCCACGACCCCCTCCATGTTGGCTTTCTCTGCACCTTGTCTCCTCTCTTTGTGAAATCATTTTCTGATTTTAAGTGTAACATGTACTTAGTACTGAACAGCAAAAAACCAACCAAAGAGATTAGTGTAAACATGGGTAATGACTTGAGTAGACATTTCTCTAGAGATATACAGTAGTCATGAGCCTGTGAGAAGCCGCCTGACAGTACTGACCTCCAGGGGCATGCAAAGCAAAGCACAATGCAGATTCACGAAGATGCCCACTACCCCAAAACAAACAATAATGAAGAACAGAAATTGGCAACGTCCTGAAGAAATTGAAGCTCTGGGAACTGCTGGTGCAGTGCCTGTAGAAAAGAGTGTGGCAATTCTTCAAAAGACGGAGGGGCAGTTGCTGTCGGGGCAGCAATCCCACCCCCTCCAAGAAGCTCCCCACATTGAAGGGAAGCTCTTGAAAACATATTTGCAGCTCAATATTCACAACAATATCTTACGGTGAGTCAAATTCAGAACCCGCTGGAATATCCATCGATGGATGGACTGATACCTGCAAACTGTGAGGCAGACATGCAATGGGGTATCATGCAGGCTCAGAAAGGGAACTGTGACATATGCCACAATGTAAATGTGCCCCAAGGATATCCGTTTAGCCTGCCAAGTGAAATAAGCCAGGTTCAAAACAGCAAATTCTGTATAATTCTACTAGCCCACAATATCCAAAGGAGTGAAATTCAGACATCCAGAGAAGAAACGGTGGGGCCCGGCAAGATGGTGTAGTAGGTAAAGGGGCTTACCAGGCAAGCAAGCCTGGCAACCCAACTTAACTCCTGGGATCTGTGTGTGGTGGAAGGAGAAAACAGACTCCTGACGTTCTCTGACCCCCACAAGTGTGCTGAGGCGGGTGGGGTAAGCATGGTGCTGCACACTTGAATCCCTGGCTGAGACAGGTGGATCCCTGTGAATTTTGAGGGCATAGCTCTTAGGCCAGCCGAGACTGTATAGTGAAACCCTGTGTCAAGACAACAGAGCAAAATAAAAACGGAGCAGAGAGTGGTGACCAGGTCAGGAGGGAGAGGGTGGGTGAAGGACAGACGCAGAGCTTCAGACTTGCAAAGTCAAAGAAATCCTGGAGTGCTGCAGGGTGAACGTGCTTCACAACTAAACTACGCTCCCAGTGGTTAAGGCCAAATGATTAGGTTTATTTTGCCACAACTAATGTTTTAATTTAAACCATAACATGTGCGCCATTAAAACACAACAAAGTATAGAGGAGGCATCTCTCACAAGCCAAGAGCTTAACAGGGATAACACTTCCTTCACTTGGACAAAGTGGATTTCCTGTATAACGCATCTTTAGGACCCCGGGGAAGACTTTAGTGCATTGCTTGCCTGTCATGCGTGAAGCCATGGGCGCTCCCATCACAGCATAAAGCAGGCACCGTGACACACCCTGTAATTCTGGCCGTGGGAGGCTAGGGCAAACATGTGCATCTTACTGTAGGAGTGTTATACCTTATCAAAAAAAAAAAACCATAGAAAAGGGGAGCTCCCTGCCCTCCAACCCCCATACAAGGGAAAAAGCATCAAGGCTCCTTGGGGAACAGTTTGGAACAGCAGGAGACCCACACATAGAGTACAGGGGGTAGGTTATCCCCGGGAGGGAAAACTTAAGCATTTTATTATGTAACAGTATTAAAAATACTGTTTATGAGTATGTCATGTTTATATGTTACATTTAAAAATAAAAACAAAGCCATCTGTTTTTCCTTTGAGAAGCATTTCCTGCCTTTCCTATCCCTACAGGGAGCTAAGGGCTTTGCAGATCCTTTTCTTGCCTCAAGAAGGAAAAGGTACCTCACAGATCTACAGATCCCCATAATTCATCTCCTAAGGGGTGTGATCCTCAAAGTCCAGCCGGAATGAGCACCATTTCTTTTCTATATATTTGTTTTTAACTTTGCATGTGCATGTGGAGTCTGTGCACATGAGCACCGATGTCCACAGAGGCCAGAGGCACCGGATCCTCTGGCGCAGAGTTACGGGAAACCGTGAGCCTCCTGACTTGGGGATGAGAGCTGAATTCCAGTTCTCCAGAGTAACAGCACTCACAGGCCTTTCCAGACAGCTTCTCACCGTGAAGCCCTGGCTGGCCTAGAACTCCCAGATCCAGCTGTGCTTCCCTAGCACTGAGACTAAAGGCATGTGCCACCACACCAGGCCATGCAGAAGGTGCGCTCTTAAGTCATCTCTCCTACCCAAGCATCATTTCTCTTGGTAAAAGAAAGAGCAAAAGTGGGGCTGGAGAGAGGGCTCAGAGGTTAGGAGCACTGACTGCTCTTCCAGAGGTCCTGAGTTCAATTCCCAGCAACCACATGGTGGCTCACAACCATCTGTAATGGGATCTAATGCCCTCTTCTGGTGTGTCTGAGAACAGTGAAGGTATATTCACATATGTAAAATAAATAAAAACCTTTAAGAAAGAAAGAGAGAGAGAGAGAGAGAGAGAGAGAGAGTAAAAGTAGTTTCACTCAGTTGGTAAAGTCCTTGTCAGGGAAGCAAAAGGTAGAAGGTCCTGGGTTTTGATTCTCAGCACACCTATAGAAACAGGGCGTGGCCCCACACAACTGTAATCCGAGTGCTAGAGACAGTAGGCTCTCCAAAGCTCCATGGCTGCCTAGTCCATGACATAGTGGTGAGATAATGTGCCTCAAATGAAATAAGGTGAGGGGCTAGAGAGATGTTCAGCAGTTTAGAGCACTGTCTGCTCTTCCAGAAGACTAGGATTTGATTCCCAGCACCTTTATGGCAGCTCCCACTGTCCATCGTATTCTGGCATCCATAGACATCACATGAATATGGTGCCCATAGGTTCACACAGGAAAAATACTCATACTCATAACACATTGCTTTAATTAAAAAACAAATGGAGCATCGGCAAGACATGAGTAAAAGTGCTTGCTGCAAAAGTCTGGCAAACAATGCTCAGTCCCTGGTGCCATGTGGATGGAAAGATACAGGGAAAGCTGGCATCTGGCCTCCACGTGTGCATGTGACACAAATATGCCTATTCTCACACAGGTAGATTCTACACACACGCATCAATAATAAATTGTTTTCTTTGTTGTTTTTTTAAACGTTGACCTCTGACCTTTACATAAGTGTGAACGATACACACACATACACACAACAACAATAATAAATTATTTTGTTATTTTTTATTTCATCATTGACCTCTGAACTTTACATAAGTGTGAGCACACACACACACACACACACACACACACACACACACACACACGAGGCAAATGAAATCAGGCTCCTGGGCAGCTGCAGAAAGGGAGGTGAAGGCATCCAGAAGGAAATGCGTTTTCCTTGCTCTCCGGAACTGCCTGATCCTCTTGGGCCCAAAACCTTCCAGATGAGGCACCGGGCAAGCAGATGACGGAGGCCGACTCAGGAGCAATGTGATGCGTGTGCTATGTCAGACACAGACATGGTTGTGTCTTCCCACTGTATCAGCTGCAATTTGTAAGTAGTCCAGATTTCCCTTGGTAACCAGCAGATATAGGCTCCTTTATCCAATTTTAATTACTAATATGAACTCTCAGGTCATACAGAACACATCACACAGCAATTATATTTATATCTGAATGTATACATGTTGGTTGCAGAATGAATAAAGAAGGATTAAAGAGGCTGCAGCAGTTGTCAGAGGACTGCTGGAGGCAGAGTACACATGGATGCATGGGAAGTAGTGACTTTCTGCTGTAGCATCCCTGCGCCTGCTGTTAAGTACACTCATAGATGGTCCTCACCTACTCGGTACAATCGTGGGTACTGTGATGGTTAGCGTTGATTACCATTAGACTGGATTGGAATGAACTGAGAGCAGCCTGTGGTTAGGTCTGTGAGAGTATTTCGAGGCAGGATCAACTGTGTGGGCAGCACCTCTGGTGGAAGCACAGGTGTCACTTGCCTGCTTGCTGGCTGGCGTGTCTGCCCCATTGTACCACTGCTGTTATCTTTGATGCCACTGGAACCCAGCCTATTCAGCCTCCCAGTGTGCACTGAGACCATCAGAGCTCTCAGAAGCTCATTATGTGGGAAAATTTATTCTTTTTTTCCTTAATTTATTATTTAAATGCATTTTATACATCAAACATATTAATAATATTAAGTATTTTGAGGATCAAATAATACATAAAAAATTTGTTCAACTTTTATATTCATATCCTTTCATACCCTAAAAGTATCATTAGTGAATATGTAATACTATCCATAACTGAGGATCCTATATCTAATGTTGAATACTAAATTATTTCAAAACATGCAAAATATTCTTTAGGAATTAAGCCTAGTAAAAGAGCTTAAAATATTTAAAATGAATCATTAAGAAATATATTCAGCCGGGCATGGTGGCACACACCTTTAATCCCAGCACTTGGGAGGCAGAGGCAGGTGAATTTCTGAGTTCGAGACCAGCCTGGTCTACAGAGTGAGTTCCAGGACAGCCAGGACTACACAGAGAAACCCTGTCTCGGAAAAAAAAAAAAAGAATTATATTCAAAACCCCTTATATGATACCACCTACCTGACATAGTGAGGGAGTATTTAAAATACATTATATCTGTGTACATTGTCCAACAATCAGTTTACTTAAAAAAGATTATCAGTGTTTCTAGGAGAAAAATTATTTTGCCAGTAAGTTTTAAAAAAAAATTTCAAAATAGCACTCTTTGAAGTTAAACATAAAGAAAATGCTAGTTTCAAGCACAGTGAGAAAAATTATCTCTCATTATGTCTGTAGAACATGATTTTAATATTTTCAACTGTTAATATTCAACAGATGGAATAATTATTTTAAGATATATTTTGTTGTTAGTCTCTCTTTTCATTTCTGATTGTATTAATTTGAATATTGTCTCTGTGCCCTCTGTTAGTCTGGCTAAGGGTTTATCTATCTTGTTGATTTTCTCAAAGAACCAGCTCCTGGTTTTGTTGATTCTTCGTATAGTTCTTTTTGTTTCTATTTGGTTGATTTCAACCCTGAGTTTGATTATATCCTGCCATCTACTCCTCTTGGGTGTATTTGTTTCTTTTTGTTCTAGAGCTTTCAGGTGTGCTGTTAAGCTGCTAGTGTAAGCTCTCTTCAGTTTCTTTTTGGAGGCACTTAGAGCTATGAGTTTCCTCTTACTACTGCTTTTATTATGTCCCATAAGTTTTGGTATGGTGTGTCTTTATTTTCATTAAATTCTAAAAAGCCTTTAATTTCTTTCTTTATTTCTTCCTTGACCAAGTTATCATTGAGTAGAGCATTGTTTAGCTTCCATGTATATGTGTGCTTTGTGTTGTTTTTGTTGGTATTTAAGGCCAGACTTAGACTGTGGTGATCTGATAGGGTGCATGGGATTATTTCCATTTTCTTGTATCTGTTGAGGCCTGTTTTGTGACCAATTATATGGTCAATTTTGGAGAAAGTATCATGAGGTGCTGAGAAGGTATATTCTAGGATGTAATGTTCTATAAATATCTGTTGGATTAATTTGATTCATAACTTCTGTTGTTTTCATTGTGTCTCTATTTAGTTTATTTCCATGATCTGTCCATTGATGAGAGTGGGGTGTTGAAGTCTCCCACTATTATTGTTGTGGGGTGTGATGTGTGCTTTGAGCTTTAATAAAGTTTCTTTAATGAATGTGGATGCCCTTGCATTTGGAGCACAGATGTTCAGAATTGAGAGTTTATCTTGGTTTGACCAGTATGAAGTGTCCTTCCTTATCTTTTTTGATAACTTTTGGTTGAAAGTTGATTTTATTCAATATTGGAATGGCTACTCCAGCTTGTTTCTTGGGACCATTTGTTTATAAATTTGTTTTCCAACCTTTTACTCTGAGGTAGTATCTGTTTTTGTCACTGAGGTGCCTTTCCTCTATGCAGCAAAATGCTGAGTCCTGCTTACGTATCTAATCTGTCAGTCTATGTCTTTTTATCAGGGAATTAAGTTCATTGATGTTAAGAGATATTAAGGGAAAGTAATTGTTACTTTCTGGTTTTTTTTTTTAACTTCCTTTTATTTTTGTTGTTAGAGGCAGAATTATGTTTGTGTGGCTATCTTCTTTTGGGTTTGTTGAAAGATGACTTTCTTGCTTTTTTTCTAGGGTATAGTTTCTCTCCTTGTGTTGGTGTTTTCCATCTATTATCTTTTGTAGGGCTGGATTTATGGAAAGATATTGTGTAATTTTGGTTTCATCATGGAATATCTTGGTTTCTTCACCTATGGTAATTGAGAGTTTTGCTGGGTATAGTAGCCTGGGCTGGCATTTGTGTTCTCTTAGGGTCTGTATGACATCTGCACAGGATCTTCTAGCCTTCATAGTCTCTAGTGATAAGTCTGGTGTAATTCTGATAGGCCTGCCTTTATATGTTACTTGACCTTTTTCCCTTACTGCTTTTAATATTGTCTTTATTTAGTGCATTTCATGTCTTAATTATTATGTGATGGGAGAAATTTCTTTTCTGGTCCAGTCTATTTGGAATTCTGTAGGCTTCTTGTATGTTCATGGGCATCTCTTTCTTTAGGTTTGGAAAGTTTTCTTCTATAATTTTGTTGAAGATATTTACTGGCCCTTTAAGTTGGGAAGCTTCCCTCTCTTCTATACCTATTATCCTTAGGTTTGGTCTTCTCACTGTATCCTGAATTTCCTGGATGTTTTGGGTTTGGAGCTTTTTGCTTTTTGCATTTTCTTTGACTGTTGTGTCAATGTTTTCTATGGTATCTTCTTTACCTGAGAGTCTCTCTTCTAACTCTTGCATTCTGTTGGTGATGCTTACATCTCTAATCTCTTTCCTAGGTTTTCTAACTCCAGGGTTGTCTCCCTTTGTGAATTCTTTATTGTTCTATTGTATGGTTTTGTTCATTTACTTCACCTGTTTGATTGTGTTCTCCTGTAATTCTTTAAGGAACTTTTGTGTTTCCTATTTAAGGGCTTCTAGCTGTTTACCTGTGTTCTCCTGTATTTCTTTAAGGGAGTTATTTATGTCCTTCTTAAAGTCCTCTATCACCATCCTGAGAAGCGATTCTTCCTTCCCTTTTCTTCATTTCTTCCCTCTGTATCTTGTCTTCCTCTTTGCCCCTCTCCTTTTCTTTTTTTCTTTTTTTCTTTTCTTTCTTTTTTTGGGGGGGAGGGGCATTTGCCAAGGTTAACTTCAAACATTGAGCCTCTGCCTCCTGAGTGATGGGTTATGTGTACCAACATGCTTAGGAATTGTCTATTTTTTAATCACTAAGTTTTTAAGGCACTTTACATATTCTACACACAAGTCTTTTATGAATGCACGATGTGTCAATTTTACTCCCATGCTAACAACCTAAGGAGTTTTGTGATCAAGCCTAATTACTTCTTCATTATTCTGTGAATGTGCTATAAAATGTATCATGGCAACCCTAAGTCACAAAGGTTTTCCTCTGTGCAGTTTCTAGGTCTTGCTCCTCCTTTCTGATCGTGAAGCCACTGTGAGTTGATTTTTTTTTGTCACATCACACAGTAGTGATGCGTGTCTTTCTTATGACCAATTCTCTTTTACAGAGAAGAGTGAAGACATTCAAATATTTGCCCAAAGGTCACACAGTCCACATCTAAACTCAGGTTCACAGGTCTCGGAGGTTTGCAGGAATTTGCTTCAGTTCTTCATTTCATTGTTTTGTTTTGTTTTGTTTTGAGAAGATCTCACTATGTGGTAGAATGTGTTATTAAGATCATTATCCCCCCATGTGTGTGTACCAGCACACTTGGGTTAACGTGTGGTTTTGACTGAATGATTGTCAAATATTATGAATCTGGGCAGCCTGGGCTCTTGTGAACCATATATTCAGGCTGCCCTGGGATTTATCTCCCCAGCATATAATGAAAATGTATTAGCTCATGTTATGTCCCATTGTTAAAAATGGCTTAGTTCTTTTATTAGTTTATCAGTTTTCTGAAAATTTTGTACAGTGTGTTTTGATCATATTCACACATGCTTTTTCCTCCATCAAGACCATCAAATATTCTGGGATATGTGGCCTTCCATTGGACTACATCTTTATTTTACTTAATTTTATTCTGTCTTCTATCTATCTATCTATCTATCTATCTATCTATCTATCTATCATCTATGTATATATCAATCATCTATCTATTACCTATTTATTTATTTCAAGACTTTTTTTTTTTTTGAGACAGGGTTTCTCTGTATAGCCCCGGCTGTCCTGGAACTCACTTTGTAGACCAGGCTGGCCTCGAACTCAGAAATCTGCCTGCCTCTGCCTCCCAAGTGCTGGGATTAAAGGCGTGCACCACCACGCCCGGCTAAGACAGGGTTTTACTAGGTAGACCAGGCTGTGTCAGACTTACAAAGATTTGCCTGCTTCTGCCTCACCAGTGCTAGGAGTAGAAGTGTGAGCTACCATACCACACACCATCTCCAAATCTTTTCACTCAAGAGTAACTGCCATTCTTCTCTGGGCCCAACTCAAAGTTCCACTTTGTAGTAGGTGGAAAGAGTGGTTTTGGAGGCAGCTGCAATTTAGAACAAGCTGAGCATAATGGTTTATTTTCAGTGGGTCAAAGAAACCTTCTTGCATGTTTTCTAACATAGCCACACAATGCTTGTATCATGCTTGAGCTTTGTGGAAAATATGACTATTCTAAAGGATTGTGTCATGAAACCACTTGCCAAAAGCTGGGTGGAGTAGAAGACAAGCCCCAGAGAATCACAGGAAGAGCCCTCCGTGGGCTGAACCTCCTTTCCACTGCCGTGGAATGAGTTTCTATCCACAGATGAGTAGTCTCAGACTATCCCTCCAAGGTCTGCCAAGATCTGACTGGGCCTTCTAGAATGGAAGCATCTCTGTGTGCACAGACAGCACTGGCAGCCCTGCAGCCCTCCGTGAAGCCAGTGTTCAATGGCTTGCACATTTGGTCTTTTAAGACTAAACCAGTCTGCGAGTCCAGTAAAGTATATCAACAATCAGGTGGAAGGGAACATGAGGGGGACGTTCTCACGGACTCCTTCCTGTACACTGGGAGACACTAAAGGTAAGCATTGGCCCCTGCCCTGACAGTGCCTGGCTGCCCCTATAGGGAGGAAGCCCCAGCTTCCATGTCTTTTGCCAAGTGAGCTCTGCCAGCTCTGGGCCAAGGACTTGGCAACCTTCAAGGAATCTCACTTGGCAAGCTGCTGCATGCATAAGGTAGCCCTGGGGGAGGCAGCTCATATTTCCTGCGATAAGAATTAAGATAGAGAGAAAAAAAATCTTTGGCTGCTTTCGGTGCTATGGTGTTCCTACATTTATGTTTCATTACAATTTAAAAAGAAAAAAAAAAGCATAAAAACCAGGCCACAGGCTAGGGGAAAATATGTGCAAAGTATGTATTTTATAAAGACTGGTACCAAAAATAATACAAGAACTCACCAGTAAGAAAGTAATTCCCAGGCTCATGAATGGGAAAAGACTTGCTGACCTCCATACGGAGCTTTAGTACTGGAATATAGAAGGAAGGAGAAAGCAGCTCCCACAAATTATCCGCTGGCATGTGCACCCCCTCCCACAATAAATGTAATGAAAGTTAAAAAAAAATGAGAAAGAACAACCTAATCAAAACCCACTTTAAAAAGTCAGCAGAAAGATAAGTTCACCTCACCAAAGATAGCAAATTAGTATATGAAAAGATGTGTAACTTTGTGTACCACTGGGGAAGCAAAAACTCAGACAACAATGGAATGTGATCACAAACCTGCTAGAGTGGTTCCGATCCACACTGACAGCATCTACTGCTACCAAGGATGTGGAGCCACAGGGACTCTCAGACATTAACAGTGTGCATGCACACAGAATAGCACGGGTGCTTTGGGAGGCGATTGATTGGCTTACAGGATCCAGCAGTGGAAACCCTGTCCTGTCTGTGATGGCTCCACTCCCAATTTCTTCAGGGTGCAAGTGCTACAAATGCCGTAGGAGCCACACTGAGTTTCTAACTGAGGAGGCTAACGTGCAGCCTGGCAGTCTCCTGTCATGATGCAGCAGCACTCCAAGGCTCCCAGTCAGCCACCCAGTCACCAGTAAATGTTTGATTCTCTGAAGCATACACCATGGTTAAGCTGTGGTATTTGGTAGGCTTTTGGTGTGTTTACCATGATATCACCTTATGGGAAGCAGAGGAACATCTGTGAATATGGTGTTCTAGAAAGGCAAGACTATGTAGTCAATAAAAAATGAGCAGGTGAAGCACACATAGACACTTTTTCTATTAGAAATTATCATAGAGTATTCCATGATTCAGTGATAGCAGTATCCTCTATACATTTATCAACGCCACAGAACTTTATGAGTGAACACTAACCATATAGACTTCAATAAGGAAAGTATCAACATTGCTTTATCAGTTTTAAGGAGAGTTTATCCTGTGGCTTCATCCACTCTTCAGAATTACACTGTCAGCTCCATGTTTAGAGACTTGCTTGCCGCTCCTCACCCTCCTGGCAGCAGCAGACCAGTTCCATCCACTCCGCTTTCCATAACGCCATAATCCGAATTAGCAAAGTTCAAATGAACTTGGTTGGACACAGGTTTAGTGGGCTGCCTGGTGTGCACACATGGTTTGTCTATACACAGATAATCCTGAAGGGCCAGAGCTATTTCCCAGCCCATGGCTTGTTTACTGATGTGATTGACAGAGGCTTGTATCACTAACTAGTGGGCAAGGTCTGGGTCTCCTGAGATGAGTATCTTCCATACAGAGGTTATGGACAGTATCCTGGAAGCCTGGACAGAAAGTAGATCTTGGGAGGGCAAAGCTTGGAGAAGTGGAGGCAACAGGATTCTGGAAGCCCTTGGTAGCTGCAGGGGAGTGATGGACTCAGCAGCAATGAGGCTGAACAAGCCCCCTTTAGTAAAGGCATTCTGGGAGGTAAAGGAAGAAGGAAGGCATCTGTTGAGAGAGCAATGGGTTGGGAAGCTGGAAGACCCAAGAGTTGCCAATAACTTCAATACAAACTGCACGGAACCCACAGTTCTCAACCTTAACCTTAGACCCAGCTCCTCATATCACTAAAGAGGAAAACCAAAAAAAACAACATTCTTTTTTTTTTTTTTTTTTTTTTTCTGGAGACAGGGTTTCTCTGTATAGCCCTGGCTGTCCTGGAACTCACTCTGTAGACCAGGCTGGCCTAGAACTCAGAAATCGGCCTGCCTTTGTCTCCTGGAGTGCTGGGATTAAGGGTGTGCGCCACCACGCCGGGCAAAAACCAACATTCTTAAAGTGTGCCAGTGGACCCTGGGTAAAAGGGTGGATGGGGTGTGACTCTTGCTTGCTGCCTCTGGACGGCTGCACTCTGCACAGTAGTTCTGGGACTGGCACCTTTACTCTAGTGTCACCTCCCCCACTTCACCAGGAATAAGAGGTCATCAGGTCATTTTCTTCCCCCTGCACTGACATCATTGGCATCCCACCCCCACGTGCGCACAGTAGCTTGCAGGCTTCCTCCAGCTCTGCCTAGTGCCTTTCTCAGTGTTCTGCCTTTGCTCTGGTGACTTCATGGAACACCTTTATCTCCACTGTGCACAGTGGTGCTATTTCATTCTTGAACCATGTATGTATGTATGTATGTATGTATGTATGTATGTATGTATGTATGCATGCATGCATGCATTTTGTTTTCAGGGCAGTTTCACACTCTCCAGTGTCTGAATTCTTATTTTCAGTATTCTTTGTTCACCCTGCCTTCTAGAAATTTTCTTCCAGTAGGAGAAAGAGAGAGAGAGAGAGAGAGAGACAGAGAGAGAGACAGAGAGAGAGAGAGAGAGAGAGGGAGAGAGAGAGAAGGAGCGTTGTGAGGGTTATATTGCAGAAGACCCCAAGCATCACACTTTGAGAAAGAGCCCTAACAGATGCTACTCAAGTGCCACAAACTCAGCAGAACAAAGGAAGCCATTTCTCTCAAAACTGTGAGGCCTCCTGCCAGTCCACTCTAGGGTTGGACTCAAAGCCTGTCCTTGGGCCAGGATCCGGCCGTGTCCTTGAAGCTTCTCATCATCTTCATACTACACTTCACAGGCATTTTGAAATCCAGCATTGATTAGTCCATTCTTGGTCATCTTCTGAAACTCTCCAGTAGGGAAACCTCCCTTCCTTCCCGATCCAATTAAAGCATGCCCCTTGTGAACCTTCCCCAGTTTAGTGCTTAGCCTCTGGTCCTGGAGAACCTGGGCCACTTGCTGTAGTGCTGGCTGTGCCCATCACGGAAGCTCCCTACCAGTGTTTGCTCCTGCTCCAGAAGCAAACACTGCTGCTAGGGACACAACACCAGGGTTTAAAGACAATGGGAAACACACCTTCATTTCACTGAAGAAAATTAGCGGAGTGTATGCGCAGCTCAGCAAGCTTTCCTTGTAAAGAACAGGCAATACCTGCTTTAGCTTAAAGAGCCATAGGGTGTTTGGGAGGATAATCCAGGTTTACTGACATAGGTGGAAAGCAGCAGGCAGGCAACGCTTCCTCGGGGACACTGAAATATTAATAACATGCCATCAAAATTCTTTTTGTAAACAGGTTCTCAGTGTGTGGCCTAGTCTGGCTGTAAACTCAATCCGTCTGCATCAGTATTTCGTTTTCACCTATTTAAAGAGCTTGAAGAACGTTAGCTTTCTGACATTGGTGCTTGTTGTTACAAACCACAAGTAATCCCTCGCCCTTAGCACAGGATTCACACTGTCAGCACTAATCTTGTAGCTATCAACTCTCTTCCCAGATGAGAACCGCACTAGAGCCAAGCCTAGAAACTGTGATGGGAAAGATGGTCTTACACAGTTTGCACAATCTGTCCTGCCATCTACTGGCTGTCCTTCCTAACACCAGGCTTTCCTGAGTTCTTCTCTCCTCAAAGCCCCCTCTCTGCATCTGTCCATTCTCACAGCCAAGTGCATCATTCCAAAGCAGTGAAGTCACTGAGCCAAAAAATAAGCCCAGGAGTAAAACTACAACCGCAACAAATCGCTGAATGGAGGAGTCAAGCTCCAAGGCTCACGGCTGGAGCCGTGGCTCACTTCCCACCCAGCACTATGATCAGCTATGTAGCATTCACTGGAGACAAGTGGGGAGTGGCTCAGGGGCATCGCTGATTGAGCATGCAGGAGGCCAGGTTTAATCCCAGCATTAGAAGGGGGGGGGGAAGACAAGTGTGGTGGGGCACAGGAGCATGAGGACGAGACCCTGTACCAGGCAGCGGTGCTTAAGATGACCTGACCCCAGAGAAGATCTGTCTATGCTTCAGTCATTAGCCTATAACATGGACACAGATTATAGACGCTAGCACAAGCGGACTCTGAATCTGTATTCAGAGCACAGTTAAGTTCCATACAATAAACAGTATCTAACTCCAACTAGTAAGAACAAGGAAGGCCTAAGGGGAGGATGCTTGAATCTTTCTCAGAAGGGGAAGTAAAATAGATATCAGAGGTGGATGGAGGGAGGGATTTGGGTGGGACAGGGGATGGGAAAGGGAGCAGAGTGTGTATGTGTATGTGTGTGTGTCGGGGGGATAAGGTATAGGGAGAGCAGAGGAGAAATTAGCCGTGGGTAGGGGGACATCTCTAGGATGTGCCAGAGACCTGGGACAGAGTGGGAGCCCAGGAAGTCTATGGGGGTTACTCTAGCTGAGACTCCTAGCAGTGGGAGATATAGAGCTTTAAGTGGCCATCTCCTACAGCCAGGCAGGAATCCCAGTGGAGGGAACCCACCCACAAAAGCTCTGATCCAAAATGTGTCCTGTCTACAGGATGCGCAGGGACAAAGATGGTGCAGAGACAGAGGGAAGAGCCAATCAGTGACTGGCTGAGTTAGTGATACTGTTATGCTTTGCAGATAGGAGCCTAGCATAAGCATCCTCTGAGAGATTCCACCCGGCAGCCCATGGAAACAGACGCAGAGTCCTGCAGCCAAACAGTAGATGGAAAGTCTTGGGGAAGAGTTGGGGGAAGAACTAAGGAACGTGAAGAGGACAGGGACCCGACAGGAAGACCAACAGAGTCTGGACCCTTGGGGGCTCCCAGAGACTGGGCGAGCATGGGCTGGACCTAGCACCACACGCTATGCAGATATATGCAGCTTAGTCTTCAGGCAGGGTCCCCAACAACTGCAGCGGGGGCTGTCCCTGACTCTGTTGCCTGACTGTGGATCCTGTTCCGCTAACTGGGCCACTTGTCTAGTCTCAGTGTGGGAGGGGGCACGGAGTCCTACAGTGCAGCGACTTGATGTGCCAGGGGAGGGTAGTAAGTAGGGGGAAGAGATGGGGGTTCCCCTTCTCAGAGGAGAAGGGGAGGGAGGAGCTGTGTGAGGGGGTACTAAGAGGAGAGGGGGCTGATATTGGGATGTAAAGCGAATAATAAAAAATATTTTGTACCTTCAAAAACCAAGCATTACATAACTGTAGTTATAACAGTAGGCCACCTAGTGGCACTCTTTACTATTTAGCAGGCCTTGGGGGATGGGCAAGAGCTGTTGCATCCCCATTTCTTGGGCTTCAGATTATTGGATTGTTTGTTCTTCCTGCTTGTACCCACTATTCCACTTTTAAGTATTTTGCTTCTTCAAAGCAGGGTCTTGCTATGTAGCCCTGGCTGGCCTGGGACCCACTATGCAGACCAGACTGGTTTTGAACCCATTCCTTCTGTCCCTGTCCCTGAGTGCTGGGACTGCAAATGCTGTCACCACTCACCTTAAAGTCTTGGGACAGTCACGTAATGCTTAAGAGACACAGGATAATCACCACCTCTGTAAAGATAAGCCGTCTTCTGTCAGAGGAGTTCTGTGCACACTAAAAACCTGCACTATGGGTGAGAACACTTGAAGCATGGCTGTCAAAATGTAAGGAATTTTATTTGTGGATGTTTCCCCATCCCATGTCACATGCCCGATCCTTCAGCACAGGAGACCAGGAGGACGCTCAGCTTGATTAGAACACGACCTGTTGTACCCATGTGGTAGGTCTGCCCACCGCCAGGCCCAGAGGAAGCTTTCTACAGATTGCTGCCACCTTGATTTGGTTCGGCGCTGCAGTGGGGACAGGCAGCAAGCGATGTGCGGAAGGCAGTACTGATTTCAGGCAGGGGACTGGTCTTCATCACTGATGTGTTTGTGGCACTTGCTGTCCCAGGTCCTCAGATTCCCAAGCCTTACAAAGGAAGATCCCAGTTCTCCGGGACTCAGGACTCAGTAGTGTCAAGGGAGGCAGCACTGTCAGCGACACCTCCGACTCAGAGGCGCCTGCTTGTGTCACCTTATGGCCAGACGCCTGCATTCATCTGCTTGCTTGCAGTGCTTGCGTGTCCCACCAGGTGGCATCGCTTTCCAACGAGCTTTTTTTTTTTTTCCTTCCCCCTGGTGAGAAGTGCTCAGGGGCTCAAAACTGGAGTTCCAAGAGAAAAAAGGAAAGCACCCCAGCCCACCCCACTTCAACCTCCCATCTCCCTACAGCCCTACCCCACCTCACCTTACAAGGCACCCTGCAAACACTGAAATTGGATTTGGGGACAAAGCGTTTCTGGTGACAAGGGCAGTAGTTGGGCTTGTGACTTTGAAGGGTCTTTGGAACCCAGGTGTGGTTGGTACACAGCATTCACAGAATAGTTCGACGCACATGATGGCTTCCACACACCACCGCCCGCCACCCTCTGATTTTCTTTTTTTTTCAATAGGGTGGCATTTGGAAATTATACACATTTTTCTCTGAGATAAGGTTAAAAAACAAACAAACAAATAAAAAACCCAAAACATCAATAAGTGCAGTAGCTGTGGTTTATATACAATAACAACAAAACATACTGACGTTCTAGGAATCCAAGCTATAAGCAAATAATGGGGGTAGCCCAGAAAGGACCGGCAGCTCTTTCTGCTCAAACTCCTGTTTAAAAGTCAATGGTGCATCTGTTCAAACACTCAGGGTTTCCCTGGTCACACCTGTGGATCCTCTCTGGGACCCCACAGCCCTTCCCTGAAGAGATGAGCTGTAGGCCATTTTGTCCTCATCACCAGCGTATCAAAACACAGCTCTGCAAATGAACGGCTGTGTGTTGTGTGTGCACATGCATTTGCATTGTCTTGAGAGGAAATTACAAAGAGAGCATGGGGTTGGATTATTGTCACAGATCGCCTCTGTGTGGCTTCACTGCCTCAGCTTTAGAATGCTTCCGGAAATCGGTACACAGAACTGAATAAAGATGTCTCTCAAGCATGACTGAATGTAGCCCGTAACAGATGCTATTAAAACTTGATACCTTTTCAGAAAAAGTAGATTTTTAGTGCTTACATTGAACATTTAAATGCTGAACTCAGCTACTGCATGGACTCATTTAGGGGTAACGATGGAGCAAGTGAGATGTACCCCCCTTGGCTATGGACAGACTGTCCATACTTCCCATCCCCTGGGGGGGGGGGGTTCCTAGCCTCCTGTGTATAGAAACAGAATCACTACCAAGTCCCTCCCAGGGTTACTACAAAGGGCCTGTCTTTCTTCACCGAATCTTTCTAAACACTATTTATAAGAAAAACTCTCACTTCACACCTCCCTTCTTGTCTCTTCTTTCAACTGGCTTGCCTCGGTCGGTTTTTAGTCTAGACAGATGGACCTTGGCTACAGGCAACAACCGAATCCAGGTCCTCTCACCAGACCCTCAACTTCCAGGTTTGCTTTCCACAACCTTTAAAGTTTTCTCCGACACCAAAGACAACACACTGTTCCTGTTTGAAACCTAGTAACTTCCAGCTTTCCAATCTCCCCCATTCTTACCCCAATTTGCTGTTTGCACACCCACCCTTTTAAAACACACCTTTTACCACTAATCTCCATCTCCTTCCTTCCTGAATATATATATATATACCACTGACACATATCTCCAATTTCCTGACAAAGACTTCCCATTCCCCATGCAGTGATCACGAACCTACACTGTGAGACTGGTCTCAACTCACCTCTCCCATGGGCCAACAAACCCTTCTGGAGTCACATCCTGTTCTTCCTTGACAGCATCTTGGGAGTGTCAGGATAGCATTTCAGGGCCCCCAGTGCCCTGCAGGAATGTGTGTCTCATATGGAAAGAGGTATGTTAGGTCCCAGAAAGCTGAAACATCTGCATCTTACAGGGATGACACATGCCTAGGCACATGCCCTAACAACATGTTCTTACACACAGACCACAACAGCACACAGTGTTTCTGGCACTCCTGATTCTAAGTTGAAACTGAGGAGAAGCAAGCCACCTGGATGTCCACTGGCTGAACAATCGATCCGTTTATCGATACTCATCCTTATGAGATGACTTCAGGGTGTGAAAGTGTTAGCAATGCAGTGTCAGGATCACAAACCAGAGGAGCTGACATTGCCCCAGAGGGTGTGAAGAGTCCCTCTCACACCAACAGAGAGCGCACAGTGAAGGGGGTGGGGGAACGAGAGCTGAGGAGTGTGGGCTGCGTGTGAGCACAGGTCAGTGTAAAGGTTAAGTTCACCACTTCTGTGATGTGCACACTGACAGGCTAAAGGGGAAAGCTGGTGCCTGTGGTGGTCTCCGTGATGAATGTCCCGCCCCCTCCCCTGCCAGGTATAGTACTTAGTCCCGATTGGTGACAGGGTGACAGTTTGGGGAGGCTTAGGAGGTAGAAGTGTGTCACTGGGGGCAGGTTGTGGAGTTCAAAGCCTCCTGCCATTCCTCTGCTTTGTGCTTGCAGTTCATGACACGAGGCCTCAAATCCTGCTCCAGCCTTCATGCCTGCATGCTCCCATGCCCTGCATGGACGCTAACCCTCCAGAAACCATAACTCCAGACAAACTTTTCTTCTATCAGTTGCCTTGGTCACGGTGTTTATCACAGCAGTAGAAAAGTAACTAACACGGTGTCCGATGAACCAGCACACGCTCGGATAGAGGTCAGGAATAGTCTGACGGCTCGGCTCTGCCCTTCACCAAGCCCTGCCTATGTGAACGCCAGGGGTAGAGGCACTTTGGAAAGACTCAGACAGCAGAGCAGGCACAGTGGCTTCCAATGCTTTGGAAGCGATCGACAGCTTAAAGACTTGGGCTTGGAACTGGACTATGGAAGAAGGAACAGACAGTAAAAACATGGTACTGAACCAAGGTGACGATGTGCCTCTCAGCCAACAGGAGTCAACAAGATGGATAGCTGCCAGCACGGGGGAACTTAAACCAGAAGGCTAGTTTATGGGGACAGGGACTGTGTCCTGTTCACAATGGCCTTGGCATCCGCTCTTCCCTTCCTTTGGAGGCTGCACAGATGACCTACACTAGGGAAAGGCTTTAGAACATCCAGGTGGTAAATCACGGTGAGAGACACTGCCCACAGCAAGAGGGAAACAAACCTATTCTTTAAAAGGAAAACGACCATGAAAACCCACTTTTATAAAACTTGCAATAAGGCATAATTCTTAGGCTGTTTTTCATTTTTTTATTGCTGTTAATTCAAGGAAAAAGATTGCATAAAATCCAATCTGTTCTAGAAATATAAGTGGCCTTTCCAGTACATAACATTTCAAATATCAAAGTATATGGTAAACATACAAATAAGGAGAAGGTAACATACCTCCTATGTACAGTACAGTATTTGAAATCATAAAATAAGCTCCATAAAGTACACCTGGCGATGAGTCACACGCCCCTGTGCAAGGCTTAGCAAGGCTCTCCCCTCAGCAACTCAACTGCAGCTCAGCAATTAATAATGTGGTCCAAAAATACCCAGATCAAATAAAATATATTTAATCAAAATAATTTCCTTTACTTGAACTTTTTCTTTCTAAATTAAAGCTTTTATCTATCTCATCTCACTCCCCCGTCTCTCCCAGTAGCTCCTACCCGTGAAAGTTTCAGAATGTACATTGGCGCGATAAATACAAACACTACTGTTGAAGTGTGGAACTAGCTTCTTTTTGCTTCAAGTTTTTTCTTTGTCTCACAATGTCAGGTTTCAGAACCCAGACCCAACATTCCAGTGCCTCTGCTGCACACCAACTCTACTCCCCAGAACAAAAGTCAATCACTTCTACTCTGTACCAAGGAATGGAAAGCCCTGCTACCCCCTGAGCTTACAATGGATGGTGGTACTTGTTCCTTGCTGTTGAATGCAGCAGTCACTGAAGATACATCCAACCTCCCAGATAACCTCAGTGCACTTCAGGAAATCAAAAAATTACCTGGAAGCGATTTAGTATATAGATTGGCTTAAAATAAAACAAAACTTTAAAAAGCCAGCAGCATTAAACTTAGTGACGCGAACTGACATGATTAACGAACACCATCTCAACACACTCCACACAGTCTTTCACATTATATCAAGCATAGTGGTAACGGGTTATAAAAGTGACTCGGCTTAGGAAGCGGGTACCTGACTTTTGAGGAACCCCACTAGCTTCTGTTCCGATGCAACAAAGCACACACATTGTAACAGAGCGTGGCACCGCAACAGCCGGGTAGGGAAGAGGACATCTTCACTCAGCAGTGTCTGGGTAGGTCAAGGTGGCAGACGACAGGAAGCCCTGGATGTTGACTGTCATCACAGATACAAGCACACAGAGAAGAACATTCACACAGGTGTGTCTCCTTTGAGTCTCTCAGAAGTGTGATGGAAGGAACTGCTGTTTTTGCTCAAGAACAGCCTGTTTGTCCACTCCCTATTTGTGGCTTCCCGAGTCTGAATTCCTCTCTCCCAACTGTTCTCATGGTACTTGGACAGGTGCTGCATATATGTATTTACGTGATGCTTTTATGACATATATACATACTTCTTGGGAATCTGGCGTGAAACATGTTGCCTTGGTCAGACAGGTTACTGAAGTGTGACAAGGACACTGCTGAGCACAGCACCCCTGCCGCAGGCCAGGGAGAGAGGGGGGCTGGAAGAGAAGTTGGGTTCAGGGTCAAAGTGAGGAAAGCCAGGAAGAAGAAAACCGTACAACTGTTAAGCAGTGTTGTGGAAACAAATAAGGTCAGATACACAGTTTAAAGATTCAGTAAACATTGCACACAGCAAGTAGTCAGTGTAAAAAAAAGCACACATCAATGTTTTCCGTTCAAGAGTTTGTCTGAAATTGAAGTTACAAGTGTCATACATGTAAGCCGGCTGTGGGGCCAGGAGACCAGAGGCTCAGGAGCATAGCATTCTTTCATATTCTGGACACAGGTAAAAGAGAAATGAAAACTCCCAACTGCATAGAAAGTGAGGAAATGGACAGACAAAGAGACAAAATACCTTTCCTTTCCTCCCCTCCACACCCCATGACTCCCCACACTTGAGTGCATTAAGTAGGCAAGCTTTACTCGTTCAGTCTGCAGAATCCAACGTATCATTAGAAGGGGGGAGGGGAGGTGCGTATCTCAGTCTGTAAGTGCCTAAAACAGGAAAGACAGAACGGCTAAGTCACCGCTTATGACTACAAACCACTACACAAGACTGCAAATGAGCATGCTTTCAAAGGCCTTTCCTCAGCCCTAACTCCAGTCCAAAACAGCAAGCAAGCTACTCTCAAAAGCCAAGGAGAGCTGGAGCTTTAAGTATAACCTAAAGCTAATTAACTAGGTTTTCCTTTGAGGATGCCTAATTAATATACTCCTGTTCAAGACATTTCCCAGGTAAGATCTGGCCCAATGACCGAGGGCGAATACGGAAGAACTGATTTTGGTCCCTTACCCACACCTAGCTAGTAAAGTGCAGGTTTTTCTTCTGCTGTTAGCACTCTTCAAATTTACTCCCAAACTGGTGTTCACAAAGCTTTGTTGCTGTAAAGATCCAATGGCCTCTTGGTTTTTTGCCTTCTGTGTACAGAATCAAAGGGCAGCAGAGGCTCAGATGGGAGCCAGCTGTGCACAGACTCTAACTAGACTCTAAGCCATGGATGCCGGGTAACTGGCTCACATCCTAGTTGTCAGTATTTACCACTCTGCTTCCTCTATGTAAGAGGACTGGACTTTTAAACTACAGCCCTGTAAGCAAGTGACTAACATTACAGAGTGTACACTCCATGCTGTCCCCTGAGCCTGGACAAGTACCTCTGCCGTTCACTCCTTAGTGACAAACTAAACTTCCTCAGACCTTACTCCATGACCTCGTGACCTGGGTCTATGCTGGGCTTCTCTGGCTGCATTTTGTTACTGAAAATACAACCTCTGTAAACAAACACACATATGGATCTTTCTGCTGAGACAGTATCACACAGTCAAGAAGACAGTGGGAATTCAGAAACAAGTCCTCTGGGAGTTAGTGGGATTACCTGGCTGATTGGCCTCCATGGTCGACTGCTTACAGTCTTGTGCATAGTGTCCGCTTACACCACAATTGTAACATGAGACATTCCCATTCTTCTTGGGCCCAGAACCACTGGTGTTGGCAACTACATTAGGTGCTGGATATACAGGATACAATCTCCCAAATCCTGCCATCTGCTGCATGCCATAGCTGGCTTGGCTCCCCATGACTGGGTCATGCACCAGTCCATTTGCATATGGAGTCTGAGGCAGAAAANAGGCATTGGGTTGGGATAATAGTAACTATTTAGCTGGAGGTTTCCATTGGTCCCACAGCTGCACCTTCGCCCACAAGAACCACAGGGACCCATCTGTTGTGGTGGCACTATGGTCCCGTTAGCATTTGTGTTCCCCACAGCACTGATGTAAGATGTGCTGTCGCTCTGTGCAGTACTGTGTGTTAAGGCAGGGCTGGGACTCGGGGCAGGGCCTGGGGTGTGGGTAGGAACAGCAGGGGGAATTGTGGACTGGGCTGGACTGATGCCGGTACTTGCTGGCTGGGCAGAAGTGGCTGTGTTGAGCACACTGGAATTCTGGGTGGGGAGCACACTGGCAGCAAGGGGTGAGCCTGGAAAGGGGTAGGAAGCTGGTGGCTGTGCAGCTGAGAGGCCAGCTGCCGGAAGAACTACCTTCACATTGGTCGGCTGAGGGACTGTCCCTGTGTTTCCCTCAATCTGAGGCACCATTTGATTTAGTCCTACCACTTGGGATGCGGATTTTGTGACGGGATCCGTGGTAGCTACAGGAGATCCTGGGAAACTACCTGGGTTATGGACAGGAATAAAGGCAGTGTTTGGTGATCCGATGCTCAGACTTCCGGTTGGTTGTGGTGGGATACTAACTGTACAACTGTCAGAAGATCCCTGTGGTGGCTGTAACTTTAGACTCTGTAATGTCAGCTGCAAAGCAGGAGCACTGCTGTGTGGGAGGAAGGTTGATGGGATGGGTAAAGGGGAAGCTAACAACTCAAGGTGCTTCTCTGACTCCCCAGAAGCTGCCGGGCCTAGGATTCCAACAGGGGCTGAATTTGAGGATTCCATCACTGCAGAAATAGCCACCGCATTAGGGACAAGCATCCCTAAGGTTTTGCCATCTGCAGATTTGGGCGACGGAATGACAACTTCCGACTTCGGGGCACCGTTGTGCGTGACACAGTGTAGAGTTGGCATGAAGGGAATATGTGGGTACTTGTGTGAGGTCAACGCAGCTTCCAAAAGATTCCTGTCCTCGGTTCCCAGCGAGACAGTCTCAACAGGTGGCTTGACTGGAACGGTCTGGGCGACAGAGCCATAACCTGCAAACCTGGCTGACGATGGATTCCCAGAATCTTCAGAATTGCTGTCTGTATCTATAGAAAACATGCAAATGTGGATTAACCCAGGCTGAATTCCTATTTTTCATTTTAGAACTAAAAGCCCGGTGTATTCAAATTAATTCTCAAGTCGGGAATGTTCCCTCTATCACATTTCCCGACTGCTCAAGCTGACTTCCTCTGATCTCTGGCCTGTAGTATGCTTTATCTCTAAAACATGGAGGTATAAGCAAAACAGCAATAACAAAGGGTACTGGAGTGTGAAGAGGTGTGCATGCACTACTAACTTTATTACTGAGATAAGCATTAAACAATCAACTGTATCATCACACCTGATTTTAAAACGTATCTCATAAATGATTCAGTTAAGGAGTTTGATTAGGAGAACATTTAACTCAAATGTTTAAGAAGAGAAATGAAATTAGTTAGTATTTGTACAGTACATACTCAACAGGGAACATGTAAAGCTTCTTAGATTAGTCCTACAATGGATATGCTGTTGGGACACAAGAGGCAGAGTAAGGGAGAAAGCACTGTCACTTCTCCACCACCTCATGGCAGACACTAAGCTGCCCTGCACCACACCACGATGCACACACAAGCTCCTCCAACTTCCCGCCAGGGAGAGGGAGCCAAGGGACTATCTGATGCTGCACTGAAGTCGCCACAGCTCAGAGTTAGATGTACTGTAAAAAGTCTTTCTGCTTACAAATTAAGCTGGATTACTTGAGGGATGTAAGAGTGTTTGCATTCACTAAGGCAAGACTGGTTATGCCTAGCTGACAAGAATAAACATTCTTGAAGTAAGAGTATTAAAAGCTAATTAACCTTCCTAAAGAAAGGCTAAATAGAACCCAATGACACAGAATATCTAGTGTTACTAACTGAACTGTCTCAATTTATTACAGGGAGCTTGAGTGAGTGAGTGACTGCTCAGAGCATCTGTGACCCTGAGAGAGAAATCACTATTCTACTTATACTCAACCATATAAGAGAGAGAGAGGATTCCTAAATTAACAACCTCCTCGAGGCACTGGATCTGTACCACCCATCAATGCAGAGTTAAGAACAAAAATGAAGTCCAAAAAGGAAAAAGAATGTTTCAGATGGCCTGTTAAATTTCCATGTGAATTAAAACTTTAAGTCTTAAGTCATAATAGACAATCCCATGGTTTTGAAGCCCTATTGCGATCAAAGATGGTTTTGTACTTGACTTTGGAAAGCACAGTCTCACAGCATCATTACAACAAACAACAACAAGACAAAGCCACACATTCCTAAAAGCGCTTGTATACACTCAAACCTTGGATCCCAGAGATCCTGTCTGACTTTAGGAAAGCCTACATGAATAAAGGACATTGCTATCCATCTATTCAGGCCCATCCACTTACTGACCTGAGGACAGGACAGGGATGCTACGAGTCACCGCAGACCTGACAAGCAGGTGAAAGCCACTCAAGAGTCAGAAATGAGGCCTGTGAGAGCGTCTGTACTCACTCAGGCACACGGCATGGAACCAAGACAAACTGCACTACAACATTCACTGAAGCCTGCCTGTTCAGTTTTACGATTCTCTCAATGTCCCTCCCAGAGCTCTAAGTTATTTTCACTTCTTTCTTGAGAAGTCTCTGTACGAAACTGCAGTGTGGCCTCAGAGTGGTAGCACTGATCCCTGCAGGTGTTAGATAACTAACTGGGACTGTCAAACAACCACAAGGCAAAAACTGACTTCAGCGGTTTACAAAGACAGTAGCAGTGTCCTGAGACATGCCAAAGTGACACAGAAGCTGAGGTCCCAGTGAGCTGAAAACTGCAGTGAGAAACCACATTTGGCCCAAATACCATGCTGTAAGAATTTTAGCATAGAAACTTCCATCAGCACAGTATGGTGCTGACCACTGCATGGCGTGAACCATCAGTGGGCTTTTCAAGGGGCTCTTATTGTCAGACCAGAATGGCGAGGAGTAAGGAGGAAATTAACTAAAGGCCTGGAGAAATCAGAGTAATGTTTAAGAAGAAATATAAAATCTTGCAAGAAAGGAGATCCTTATGACCTTTTACCCTACCCCTCTCAGTAGAGCAGCAATATCTCAATGACACCAGTTTTGAAAACCAGTAACACACAAGCCACTAACAAGAACATTAAGTCTTTAGCAAGAATGGAGTTCTTCCCAAAATCATCACCCACGTGAGCTGAGCAGCTACTGTGCTCACCCTGCCGAGCTCTTTCTGATTAGGTTTGTGCTCATGAGAAGACAGCTTCATCCCCCCCCCACCTCTTTCTACCCCCTCTCCTTTAGCAAACCTCTGTCCTTCTCTTCTTCACTTTCCAAACTCTCTCTTCCATCATGCCGTGGACTAGACGGAGAGCTGTAACTCTCTGAAGATGTTTCTCCACATGTGTCATGTCCAGATCCAATGTCCAAATTCATATCTAGAAATAACAACTCTAAAGTTATGTTAAATCGTTGTTAATTTTCAAATGGAGTCGTTAGAAATTAGTTGTAGCTATAAATGATTTGTTTTCCTACAACATTTAAAATTGTCTTTGTTTTATATTGAAATTTATTAAGTAGCTGATAAATACATATTTAAAGCAGAGGCATAGAATATCAAGTCAATTTTACTAAATCGGGAGTTATTTTCTTACAGGGTCAGGCCAGTATCACCACTTTGAACTACTTTGTAAGTCTACAGAATTTGTCTCTTTAGAGCTTGCTATAGACATCATCCAAGAGTGGGTGGTCTATCATAATATTTGTTCTATTAAAACCACTAGCCATCCCACAGTACTTAATACAACATGTTTCTCATCAAGCAGATAGGTAGTCCTTTAATTTCTACCCAGATGTCACTCCTATGCAAAGACAAGGTGGGAATGACTGCAGTACACACAAGGACCAATTAGCTATAGCCACTGTGAGCACACTAGGGCAGAATATTCATGTGTCTAGTATGGGTCACTCATACACCAGGCCAGACATAGCCCAGTCCCATCTTCTTCATGTCTGTAAGCCAATTGCTAGCATAGCTTTTGTTACACAGCCGGCATCTAATACATGTTTACTGTACAGATCCATATATCCAACTCTAGGGGATTCCTAAGATGTATGGACAAGCCAATCATTTCCATGGCAACATGGAAAAGTAATAAACTATTAGGCAAAAATAAATAATAAAATATAAAGTAATGACTATTAGGCAAAATATGTACTGAGAAGACATATAGTGGAATAGGTAATTTAGTTGACTTAACTAGTGCTTTATGTCAGGAATAAACTTCCAACCGTGTAAAGATGTTTACTGATGACCTAGCCTACTACAGCCACTCAAATGTGAAATGAGCAATGAAAGACACAGGCCTTAAGAACGTAGATATTGCTGGCTCATTTTGTTCAACACCAAGTTGCCAAGAAAAAAACTGCACAAAAACTCATAAAGCTATAAGGAAAGAAGCAGTGGGCTTATATGGAAGGGTAAAAAGTTTACAAAAAAAAAATGGTAATAAACGCTAGCATAATAAAGTGAACATTAAGTTCTTTTTAAAGTTTATTAATTTTTTGGGTGTATCTCTGTGTGTATGTGCATATATGTGTATGTGTGTGAACATATGCAGAGACCAAAAGAGGGTGCCATGTGTCTTTTCTCCCTGAACCCAGGTAAGAAGCCTAACAGAATGCTCAGCAAGGCCTGGGCCTCCACCTCCAGGGTTAAAGGCTCCTTTCAGATCATAGCCAGCTCATCTTGTGGGTACTGCTATTAGAACTCAAGTCCTCATGATAGTGCAACTGTAGGTGCCCTTAACCACTAAGCCATCTCTCCAGACCCCAAAGCAATAAGCTCTTAATGGGATCTGTGTAGCAATGTCCTCATCTCTTAAGAATGGAATTATAAAGTGATTTTTTTTCTTTAATAAAAAGACATGGTTTTACTGAGTAGTATAGTCTGTCCTTGTGTTGAATTGGTAAACTTCCTGCTTCAAGTTCCAAAGCCCTGGGACTTCCGGGCTGTGCCACCACCCCCAAGCACTGAGAGCAGTCTTTAAAGAAAAACTGTAGCCTACAGAGATGACTAATGGCACAGACAGCTTCCTGAAGGGAGCAATCGCAGAGGAGCAGTCTGACATTTTTACTTTGTTCCCTTTTGTATTTCTTAGTTATATGAGTGTGCTACTGGTCAAAGAAGTTGTTAAAATTTAAAATAAGATTTTAAAAATTACAAGTTATTCAATGGTTAAGGACAGTGACTGGTCTTCCAGAGGACTTGAGTTCAAATCCCAGCATTCCCAGAGCAGTTCACAACTGTCTTTAACTCCAAGATCTGACACTTTCACACAGACGCACGTGCATGCAAAACACCAATGTACATAAAAGAAAAGTAAATAAATTAAAAAAGGAGCATTTTTTAAAAAGTAAATGATACATATAATATGAAGAAAATAATTATTTCTAGTTTACTGAATGCTTTGCATTTTAGTATTTCAGAGGAAAATAAATGAATTTTTTCCTTAGCTTGGGATTGGCATACCCCAATAACATAAGACATCAATGAGACAAGATGCCTAAAGTACACGTTATTCATACTCCTGCCCAATGAATGTAAATATGAATCAATTAGATATACATATACATATATATGTATATCTACATATGTATATCTAGATATCAATACAAACACTAAAACAAACAAACAAAAAATAAAAGAGACAAAAACAACCCAACATAGAATAAGGTTTGCCTTATTTATCATTAATGCTAAAAATTAAAGAGATAAAGGGAAAGAGGAACTGGAGTTTGGATTTTACAAAGCTTGTAATAGCCCCAAATGTGTATGTTTGTTTCCTTTAGTACAACAAGGAACAAGAACTAAATTACTGAGCATCTCTCCACTCAGTGGCTAAGTGCTGTTCGCAGGCTGTTCCGTGCAATTTACAATTGGGTGAGATGGGCATTATTCCTGGCTTATGCACAGCAACATTGCAACTCCAGAGAGGCCAGACACCTA
Source organism: Mus minutoides (assembly GCA_902729485.2). NCBI lineage: Eukaryota > Metazoa > Chordata > Mammalia > Rodentia > Muridae > Mus > Mus minutoides. Next base: position 303,501 of record LR750569.1, read on the forward strand.
AGAAACAAGGGGCACTGAACCAGAGCCATGCGTGGCTCTGACCAAAGCCCGTGTGCTGCTTTCTGGGCAACTAAGACTGAAGAAGATGAGAACAGCTGAGAGCTCCTTGAAGGAACAGGAGTTCCAGAACTGTGTGAGATCGGAGGCCGTGGGCCTCACGGAGGGTGGTAGACAAGGGAGGGGCTCAGTTAACTATGCTCTTTGAAGACAAATGTGGAAGCAAATTTGGAGAATGAGATAGGGACCAGAAGCACAAGGCCTGGCAGGAGTGGCTTCCAGTCAGTCAACAGCATACAGTGTTTGCTGTCAGTGCTGTCACCATGTGGAACATAAGACATGAAAGTGCTACAACATGGCTCTGGACCACATCCTTATACAGGCAAGGTAGGTTGTCCAGGTCCTCTTCCCCAGAACTTCAGAGTGGTCTGAATGAGAATGACCTCCACAGGCTTATTTGTTTGAATGTTTAGTCCCCAGTTAGTGGAACCATTTGGGAAGGATTAAGAGGTGTGGCCTTATTAGAGGAGGTGTGTTGCATGGGTGGGGGTGTGCTTGTGGTCAAGATGTAAACTCTCAGAACTGCTCTAGCACCTGGACCTGCCAGACTGCCCTTACTACGGTCACACATTCACCTGCTGAAACTGTAAGCCCCAAATTAAATAATTTCTTTTATAAGCTGCCTTTGTCATAGTGTTTTATCACAGCAATAGAAAAGAAAAGTCATTCCCAGTTTAGCTAATAGAATAAACTGGCATGATCTGTAATTCAGAACAAAATCCTTTTTCTTTCTATAGTGTCTATGAACATCTCTGACTGGAAACTGCTGTACAAGGCAGGGAGGGGACACAACAGCTCAGTGTCCGCTAAGCTGACGTTACACCTACACCGACTGACCTAAGGAGCGCTGGAGTCACGACCCTTCTTACCTTTCACAGTACTGCCATGAGCATGCTGTGGAGCAGAGAGTCTAATTCCGTTTATTCTGCTGTTCAATCTGTTCTCAGTTTTCTTTACTTTCTCCCTAAACCAAGCAGACAGACAGGTAGAGAGAGATTATCAACACTTTTGTAAGGTCCTCTATCAAAAACATTAAAGACAGTAGAACTTAAACCCTTCAGATATTTGTATAATGAAAATCAACTGCAAGGAAGAAAAGCCAAGTGTCACCACTCAGTGTGCTTCTGAGTTCTGCCCCCACACTCAACACATTCTCATAACAGCTTGACTTCTGTCACCTGCATGTGACACTTTCAATTACAACATTAATTCCAAAACTAAGAAAGAAGTAAAATCACTGGAATATGTGTGTATGTGTGTGTGTGTGTGTATATGTATATATGTATATATATATGCACACATACACTAAATATATCCACAGCTTCAAATTCTGCACGTGTATCTTTCCTAATTTTTATTATTGCAAACATTAAATTGAACCTACTTTTCTACTTGTGGCTTCCCTTTCTTCTTATTTACTGAAGATAAGCTCCGTTTTTCAGCAGAGTGCTAGTAGAGATAAAAACAGACAGACCTCAGCTACAGCACAGATTGCTACAGGTACCCTTACTCTAATATCAAACACTAAAACATCTTTTCCATTAAATATTAACAGATTTTCATTTCCAGCCCACTTCTGAAGTTCCCTACAGAAGCACTAAAGTGTACATATTCTATGACAAGCAGTTAACATTAATCATGAGAAAACTGTTCTTTTAAATTGGATCTCAGTTTTCTGTTTTTATGACTCTAGTAAGGTCTCTTCATTTGCACTTATACTTTCCAGAGTCAACTAGTCCGAAATACAGTAAGGATAATTCCACAAGTAAGCATGTCCTATGTCTTAAACTTCTGGGAAGCATGGCAAAACCTGACTTTGTCCCCCCTTCCTGGCAGACATCAGGCCATATTCACTCCTTGCCTGAGAGCAGCTGAGCACGTGAACACAACCATATATATTAGGATACTATACTGTCACTGCTGTCTTATTACACCAGTTACTGTGGTTAACCTCATACTGAGCCCAACTCACTAAGTGTATCATAGCTTTGCATGCACGTATAGGAAAAACGTAGACAGGACCTGACATCACTTAGGTTTTCAGGTACTTTGCTAAGTTCCGGGAATGTTATCTCTGTGGGCAATGAGACTACTGTCTAAAACAGACTGTGACTGAGTGACTGAATGTGCTACAGGCCTTCACCTGAAAGTCGGATGAATAAAACTGACCTGTGTTTGTCAAACTTAAGGGAGGGTCTGGACATTGGATTAGAGGGAAAGAAAGTCAGGTGGCTTTAGAAAGAAGACCTTGACAACTTGCAACATCTCAAAAAAAACCTCTAATCCATAAAGACACACTTGGATCCGTGTACTGGTCAGAAACAATAAAGTCCACAGATCTATCTTCTAGACAGAACACACTTGTGGCATGAGTCTTCTGCCCCAGTATGGTAGCACATTATACCATGTGCACCACAGCATTCTCCTCTCAGCACGGTAGTTCATTTATTACAGGATAGAATGCAGAGACACCTGACTCTACACTACAAGAAACCATCCGTTTTAAAAACCCTATCATATCAAGATAGTGAGACCCTCCCTCCCACCGCACACACTCCCCAAAAGAAGGAACAACTTAATGAACCCTACAACTAGAATAAAGAGTGTAGGTGTCTTACTGCAGTATTCCTACAAACAACCAAGTTATCTAGATACACCTTTCAGACCTCAGAAGATTTCAATCCTGTTTAAGGATAAAGCTTCCTGCTGAAATGCTTCCTCGCACTTATAGCACTTACAGCATTCATTGCTTAGGAAGTACACAGCGCAGAATGCTTTTGCCACAGGACACCAAAACCAACCCGCCACATACTTGGTCAGCTGAGGACACACAGTGTTCTAAGTGTTGGATGGCCGCACAGCCTTGGCTCCTCCAATCCACAATTCCATTTTGTTCTGCATACTGCATGGTAAGGCCATCCAATGGAGAACAGCTCGTAGCAACACTGCTCACAAAAGAAACATATGACAATGTCAAGTCTGTCCCCATAACTTAACCTATTTTACCATCTCAAGAAGCCTCTTAGTCTCTGTGGGTTTTTTTGTTTGTTCGTTTTGTTTTTCTTTTGAGTATCTAGGGATAGGTGTATGGAAAAAAGTATACTCTAAGAAATAAGTAAATTGACAGTATCATTAATGCTTGTCCTTAGAGAGTGGCAGCACGTGTATATTTGCCATTAGTTTCCTGTGACTGGGTGTCCCTGCTTCACCGGCAGTCTACTCAACAGAGGGGCTGCAGAGCTTGGATCAGCAGGGGCTGCCGAGTGAAGAACTGTACAATTAGGTGCATGAAGGATCAATCTAACGTGACTGGAAACCCCCCATGGCCTAAATAATCCAGAGGATGAAGTTACTGGGTTTACACTTTGGGTGTTTAACACTGTTAATACAGAAGACAGAGGATTCTGCCAAGTCACTGAAAGAACCAAATATAAAGTCTTCAACTATAAAGCCGGTGTAAGAATTCAACGGATGGGAAACTGAGGAAAAGAGCTGATAACAAGTTTGGTCTGAAGAAGATACACTGAAGGAGAAAAAGATGGAACTTAAAAACCTAAGAGACAAGTGGGATGGATGTGTGAGCAGCCCACACACAAGGACCTTGGGGACTCTTACAAGACAGCCTCAGAGAACAGAAACTGAGTATCTGAAGACATAAGATGAGAACTTTCTAAAATCAAAATATATAGTTACAGATTTTAGAAGCACAAGTAATGCAAAACAGCTACAAAGTCCATCACAGACCACAGAGAAAAACTCAAAGGCTCTAGGAAGAAAGGCTACCAAAAGAGCAGCACTAAGATTGGATCAGAGAAGGGATGGCTTCAGTCCCAGGAGAGAGGGCTTCTCGGAGAGGACGAACCAGGGCTGCCATAAGCAAAGGAGTCGCAAGCTCACCAACAAAGAGAGAAAGCAGGTGCCCATAGGAGGGTCCTGACTAAGAGAGCAGAATGCCTGTGGCATTTAGGTGAGGGGCAGTACTAGTAAACTAGAAATCACATCAACAATTTGATCTGCCAGAGACATCAGGTGTCAGAGATAGGCCAAGGGGGTGGCACACAGCAGATGAAAATTACACAGCCAGAAGTCTGTCAGTTACAGCTTCAAAGAGGTAGCAGAAAAGAAATGCCAACCAAGAATCACTCAGGGCTAAGCACAGCTCAGTGGCAGAGGGCTTTAATTTGTGAGCACAGTAATACAAAGTACGATGCACAGTAATACAAAGTGTATACACACACACACACACACACATACCCTAACTGCATTCATTTAAAAGAGAACCCATCCTAGGTGGATGCTGAGGGACAAGACAGCAGAAAGAAACCTAAGTGAATGCTGGAAAACAGTGCCACAATTTAAAACTATGAAGACAATGAAAATGCAGGATGACTCTAACTCAGGAAAAAAGCAATAAATGAAATTACAGTGATCTAAGTCCCTTAGAGTAATCGAGGAATTGCACAAGCACAAATTGCCTATGAATTTACGTTACACGTTAAGAGGTGAAAGGCGCACTCCAATTTTGGGGGTAGCTACCAGAAGAATAAAATTCAGTATGTAACTCTGAAGGCTGCCCCAAGAGAAGAACCTCCCCAAAAGGCAGCAAGGAGGGGACAAAAGGGGAGCAGCACACATGACAACTGAAAAAAACAACAAAAACCCACCCGAGAGGAAAATGGTAGACTCACAGACAACACACAGGTGAGAAGTTGACTAAACGCTGACTGAGTGTAAGGTGTACAAAGGCATTTACACATTAGAAGTTAGATACCTACTTCACAGTGGGGCTTTTCCCAGCCTGTTTCTTGTGGATGATGGTATGCTGTAACACATCTAGGGTGGGAGAGAAAAGAGTGAATTAATTCATGACACTATATGCTACAGCCAATCTCTGAAAGGATGCTCATACTAACTGACCCAGCAGGAGTGCTCCTGCCCAGCTGTGACCCAGCCCCCAGAACTCAGGCCACTTCCACTGGTTTCTGTGAGACAGGGTCTACTATATGGTCCATGCTGACCTCAAATCCAACTCCTGGCTTCAGCCTCCGGGGTGCCAGGATTACTGTGTGCATCACCACACCAAGCTTACAGAAGATACCATAACAAATCTTCAATTGCCTAATACACTACTGAATTACCTCAATGTGCACACCAATCTTACTCAAAATTATGCAATTTTAATGTGAGTGGTGTTACTTCAAACTGAATTTACTTCAGGTAAAACTATTTCCATTAAATTTTTCAATATTTTAAAAAGTCTACAAGATCACTCTCAAGTTACTCTAAAAAAGAAATGATGTATGAGATCCAACTACAGGTCACCTTTACTCCTCTCCTCCCCTCCACAGAAGTTACCTACTACCTAACTTGTTGAAACACTCTAGTGAAAGCTCCATTTTAACTACCTGTGCATGTGAGTATACTCATAAACTCACACAGGGCTATGGCGGGCTTTATTTTAACTGCTGCCCAGCAGACATACCACTACTGAGTTGAAACATTCAGGTGACTCCCTGGTATCTGTCACTACAAACCATGGTGCAGCCAGCACATGGTCTAATTTCATAGATGCTGAATCAGCAGGTAGCAGCCATGCTCTCCAGCTTCACTGCATCATGCCATGTGGTCTGTGCAAACACACGGGCCAATTTACATCTCATCCGTAACGTCTGAGCTCCTACTGTCAATATCCTGGGCATCAGACTTGAAAACGGCTTACTGATCTGATGAATGTGCTGTGGTGTCTTGGTCCTTTCCTTCACTTTCTCAATTACCTGTGCTTATCGGCTTGAGGGTTTCATCATCCATACATTTCCTATGCTCCATTTTGCTCACATGTTGGAATAAATTCTCCACTGATTCACATTATCCCATGATGATATCACTGACTGATCCACTATAGAAAAATCCTCCTACTGCGAGCAATTTCTCATCTTCCTGTCGACACCCTGCTAGTATCTCAGCTGTAGACTGTCTTCTGAGTATCCAGGCTCTTTGGTCATATATACTAAGTTCTTGCTTAGATTAATCAATTGTATGGTCATGATCCGTCTTATTGAACAAAACCTTCTCTCTTCGGGTTTACAAATAAAACTTTAAACTTTACATTTTACAAAGGGTTGCTAACCCCTTGAAAGCTTTGCACATGATATATAGTGGGAGTTGATTAATATACACTTCATATAGAAAGCCAATTGTGCCAACACCATGGAGTGAGCAACCTCTTCTCTGCCCGCTGTTCTGTATGGTAATGCCATCTCTGACATCCCAATACCCGTGTGTACCTGGGCTCTCTTTCCTTTGCTCTGACCTTGTGCCAGTGTGTGCAGACTTAGTCTAGTGACTCTACAATTACCTTCTTCTTGACTTGAAGCTTCTGAGCTGTCTTCTTTTAAGTGTTCTAATATCTTAGAAGTCTTCAGAGAGGACTGTAAGTTATCTGCAGGAAATAATTCAATACTACTAACTCTGGGAAAATTATAATAGTGAGATAAAGAAAATCAGTATAATGATTATCCCTGTGCCCCAAGGAGAGGGAAGAGTTAACAGTGAAAGACCCTTTCTCCAAGGAAGGACCTTCAAGAATGCACAGGACTATCTGAGTGGCACCCGACAACAGCGAGGCCCAGTATGGTCACTAAGCCAAGGATGAAATGGGGAGTGCCTCTACTTTCTACTGTTACTTCTGAAAAGCCTGTAACAGCACCGTGGCGACGCTGAGCTGCTCTAAACCCCACACATCTGTTTTGTTACAGCAGCAACTGTGGTCAGTGCCAACCCACTGCACATTCGGACAGTAGTGGGTTCTAGACAAGAAGTCTGAAGCTACCTCAGAGTGCAGCACTGTTTCCTTGAGTTACTTATCTGTCAGTATGTGGACAGTGCTCTCTGCCCCAGGGACACACAAGATGGAGTCATTTCTTAAGTGTGCAATGAGCCCTGCAAACACTGTGTTATTCTTCAGCAAAAACAACTCACACGCACCAGCTGCTGACAAGTCCCCTCCAGCCAAGATGGGGACATTCAGCAATACTTTACGTGTCCACTCTTCATTCAAAACTTGCTAGGCTCCTTAGCACTGCCCGTGAATTTAAAACCTGGCTAATCCTCAAGAGACTCTGCCTTATGTCTATGTATATGCATGTGTCCCAAGTGGGTAGCTTTCCTGAGCAGGTTGATAATCTGGGGTATTAGCTTAACTTTGTTTCAACACCTTTTTGAAATGAGCCAGGTGTTACTGGTAGACTATTAAAAATGCTCGCACTTTGACTCGGGAAGAAGTCTCCAGAGCTTTAGAATAACTATGACTTTAGTAAGTCCTGCCCCTACCCAGACATAAACTCAGCCATGGAGCTGTGCACTGTATTCCAGCCGGCTAGCCCGCAGATCTGTGCTTGTGATCCTGCTAACTACGTTCCAACATCTAAGGCATGCACATGGGCACAAGTGCCTGCACTCTAGCAGTTACACTTTCAAAGCACCTCAATAGTCCATTTTTGTTTTCATCTCTTTTTCTCATACCTCAAACTGAGGAGGCATGTATTTTCTTTTTCCTTTAGGTATTGAAAAATGACAACTGAAATCAGAAGGAAAGATTTAAAGAAAAAAGTGTTCTTCAAAATATTGGCTCACTTAAAGTGAGTAAAATCACCTATGGAACATATCAGTGTTATTGGCCAAATAAAAGCCAGGCTGAAGAGAGAGGTGCAATGCTGAACACAAGACAGGAGGGAAGAACACTGAAACCAGGAAAGCAAACAGCACACAGAAACAAGACTCAGACAACGCCCTGAGGACATCACATTCAGTCTGGTATTGACCAGTGTGATCTGGAGGGGCAGTGACAGCAATGGACACAGAGACACAACAGTGAGCTACAGGGCTCCAGGAAGAGCTGAACTTTCAAGCAGCTACCACCTAAGGGGCCCAAGGGAAGCTCGAGGACTTTAATATAAACACCCAGGTTTCTTACCAAACTTTTTAAGTTTTCATCAGAAGGTTAACAATGAAGTTTATCCACAGAATAGTCCTGGGATAAGGTACAGCAGACTTTTGTAGTCCTTGACTAAAACAAAGCCTATCTGAAAAAATTGACAGAAAGGATGGGTGGGACAAGGAGAGGATCCTTGCCTGGCGTAGGCTGGTCTTTAGATATGCTGTTGTGCAGACTATGAGATGCACACGAATAAGGAATGGGAAAGTCAGCACTAGAGGGTCCTATAAGAGGATGGGACAGCGCACATCCTGCCCCAGCACGGCCAACCTCTCAGCTCTCTACACCTGCTCTGCCAAGGAACTGGAGGGCCCACTTTCTCCTGGGAACCAGTCTACCTGGCTCTATTATCTTTTCTGTATCATTATCTTTTAAGGTGCAGTGTAAAGTTCATTAAAGAAGACACATATTTCTTAATTGCGTGTCTCTATTCCCTAACTTTTAAATAAAATGTTTTACATTTGAACAGCAGGATGACACATGAAAACCAAACAACAAACAAAGCCCATAAAAAACAAAACACAAACCAAACCAAACAAAAACACTTGCAAGATCTTCACAGAGCAACAGAGGCCACTTACTGAAACTGTGTTGAGACTCCGATGAGATCGACCGAAAAAAGCTGCGGACTTTGTGACTCTGAAGGAAAGCCTGGGGTGAGGTTGAAAACAGCTGCCTGTGTATGAAAGAAAGTCATATCACTTGCCCGTGTCCATATCTGTAGTCACAGTTCAGATTAAAAACCAGCGTAAGTGAGTATGCATTGAAGCAGAGGAGGGTGGGGGTGAATGCAGGGTGTAAGCCAACCTTTCCCCAAAGAAAGCATTATTTTCTAATATATTTCTGCAGGAGTGGGAAAACTTTAACAAAACCCATTTGCAAGAATCTACTAAAAAGATTTGTTTTTTATGGGGAAGTTTCAACATGACAAAAAACAAACAAAAGTGTTCTTTCGGCTGATTGCTTAGATGGTTCAAAAGCCGCCTTTGCTCAGAGAAGACTTGTAAGCCTTCCTCTTCCTCACATTGTTCAACATATGGCTGTTCCATCACGGGACCTCCTCATGCTAGGAGAGGCTGAGGAGTTTGAAATGATGAAGATTCTGGAACATGGTGAGCACAGTGGCGGCTCCCATCACACCGTAAGGCATGTCAAGTAAGCATCACACCGAGGCCTGACTTAGGATCCTGCGGGGTGTGGGGGTGAGGGGCGCTGGGCATGGAACTGCCTACCCTTACACAGTTGGGAAAGAACTTTACCACCAAGCTGTATCCCGGCCTCCTGTTTACTTATTTTTCCTAATTCTTATTTTGAGACAGGGTCTCGATAATAATCCAGAATTGCCCTGAACTCCTGTAGCCCAAGCTAGCCTGGTGTGTCCTGCTAGACCCAGTTTTATTTAGATTCTCTTTTCAAAGTCCAATTCCTAGAATTAAACAAACAAAACCCCTATTCTAAGGACTTCTTTGGAAACAGGTCTCAGTTGTCCATCTTGTCTTGATCCTGAACTCAAGCCATCTTCCCGTCTCAGGACCCCAGTGACCTCAGGGTCACACCATCATGTCCAGCTTTTATAAACAATTTTGAAATAAGGAATGGTATAACATTCCAAATGTCCTTTTCCTACATGGCTACTGAGCTATCCCTGACAGTTAACCAATCTTAACGGAGAGAGATGAGACACAAAGCAAAGACTGAGCTGAGGTAGCATCTGAAATTTTATTTTAACCTTCACAGCTAAACAACACACACACAAATTGTTAATGTTAATTCATATTTCTTTCAAAGAGCTAAGAAACTCACATATATTTAAGCAGATATGTGAATAAAACTACATGATGTCATATATAAGCTGCTAAGCTCTACAGGATGACAGAAAGGAAGCAACCCTAAGTTACCAGGCAACCAGCCACCTAGCCAGTCAGCCAGTTCTCAAACCTGGGCCTCCAAGCTTGCCCGGCTGCAGAAGGCCCTGCGTGGAGCAGGCAGTGCTCTGAATATGACAATCTTACTATTTCAGGCAGTATACCAATTTCCAATACTCTCTCCTCAGCAATTAACCACATATCTGGAAGTGTTTTAGGTACGAAAATGATATATTTTTCAACACTAGAGAAACACTAGGCTACAAAGCAGATGGGACAGACTATGGAGTCCCTCACAATGGTTTAAAGATGGATATGTTGGTACTACCTATACTCTCAGTACTTGTAAAGTAGAAGCATAAGGAACGGCTACAAGTCTGAGGCCACTCTGGTCTTCATGACAAGCTCCAGGCCAGCCAAGACTATGCTATATGACTATTTCACAACACAAAACAGAGGATTAAAAGTTTAATTTTGGAGGTAACTGAACTGCAGATCTGTAATTACAGGCAATGAAAATATAAAAACATCAACAAAAACTATCTGGGCAAGAGAGATCTATTCTTTCTCTCTGGATTTTCACATAGCCTTCACTGAACAACTGGCATTATCATGGCAACCACACACTAGGCAAAGAGAGAGTCACTGTACGTCAAGCACTATGGATTACTGAGTTACTCTTAGGAAGCTGCACCCCTCTTCACTGAGAAGCACACCAGTGGGGCTTCTGTCCACTACTGGTTAGTATAGATGGTCTGTCTGGGTTCCAAGCACACACTGATGCCAATGTGGACAGGAACAGTGTGTACTGACCTTCAGTCCACGTAAGGTCATATTCTGCTGCCATTCATACACCAGAGGCTGCCATCTGGATGCTGCACACTCACTCCCAGGAGGCCTAGGCTCAAGCTGCCACATATGCCCTAGCCCCACTGCTCAGCCGGATGCAGTTCTCAGAGTACTGGATCAGTCACAGAGGCACTCTGCGAATCACCAGCACGTCCTGGAGCTTGCTGCTGCCCTCAGAATCCCCTGCCCACCTCAGTACTGGAGAATAAGGACCCACACTTTCACAAGTTCCCCAAGAAATGTACAAGCTCTCAGGAGTTCCATTATTCTACAACTTTATCTACCTGCTCCTACCCAGAATGCTCTGGTCCACTCCTATTCCTTTCTCCTCCCACGCTCTTCCACTGTGTCCTGAGACCCCACAGATTGGTGGCTATAGGTTGCAGATCCTTATCCTCACTGAACTCAAGGCTCCACCTTTCGTCAGAGCTGCTCTGGTGGAAGGTGCTTGTCACCAAGCACTCATGTGCCTGCAAGCCCTTGCCTTGTCCTTTAGCCCCTCCCTCTCCCTCAATTTTACCTAATCTATACCCATCAAGTCACCTACCAACTTTTAGATCCACCTTCACGTTCAGGTTTGAAACCAGTCTGTGTCCCTCCCTCCCATGCCTCGTCATGCATCACTGCATGATGCGGGTGTCTGCAAGGGTAGCTATTCTGAGCTCCACCACATTCCAGTCCTTTGCTCCCACCGTTACATTACGGATTTTGTGATATAATGGTAATGCATCCATTCCAGATTTCTGCCTATCTTTACTGTGGGGCAACCTTGCCTTCCCCATCCTGGGCTACACTGATCTTAGGAACACTCTAGAAGCCTGAAGAGTTCTGTTCATGTTCTAAAGGCAAACAAGGAGGCTCACTTATGCCCCAAGCCACACAGTCATACTTTCACTTAGCTCTACTTAATGACTAAGTTTCCAGTAAAATGTCAATTGCTTTCTTAACAACTTGGAGGGGAAAAGCTGGGACGTCCAGCATGATAAGCAACTGCTCCACCCAGGATATACGTCTTAGATTGCCATGGCACCCACTCCCAGCACTGCCTGTTCTACACCATCAGATTCACTTACCCCACCTTTCCCAATTCAGCTTAGATGCTCACTTTTCCAAAACCAAACAACTTTCCCCAGACCCCTCCCTTGCCTTACCCTACTGTTTTTACCTAGGAAACCTCCATTTAGGACAAATGCAACCACTCGCCTTCTTTACACTTGGACTGGAATTGCCAAAAGGATTTCTTTTAGATGAACACAACGGGGGAACTGATGTCATTATGTATGAACTGACCTGAACTTTAGGCCGACCCATTCCGTGCAGCTCCTCAGTTCCCTTCACTCAGCTATTCCTTTAGCCTTTGCACATGCTGGATTTTGTTTTGTTTTAAAGACATGCCTTACTATGTATGTAGACCACACACACTGGCCATGAATTCAGTTTCATGGTTTTATCCAGTGCTGGGATTAAAAGTGTTGGCCTCCACACCCAGCCTACAGAATTGTAAGCCCTTCCTCTCCAGCATTGGTTGCTTCACCTTGAATCTCTCCTGCCTTACACAAGCCATACATCAGGGATGATACAGACACCTTTCTAGTTCCTGTCACAAAACAGGTTACCTTGTTTATATACACGCTCTCGCATTTGAGAGGAAGGGGAATGCTGTATCACCATTACCTATACCACTCCTGACCCCTGCACACACAGGAGTGAACACAAACACAGGACACCATATTTAACCATCTAAGCAATACATACATTACCAAGGGTGCAACAACTTCTCAAGGGTAAAGACCTGACCTTAAGCAGCACTGGGCTCAAAGAAAGCAGATGGAAGTAGACAGGTGCTGGGAAAGGTCAGTCTGTCTGTCTGTCTGTCTGTCTCCCTCCCTCCCTCCCCATTTCATTGGGCTACTTAGTCTTTCCCAAGCCTACCTACTGGACAAGGATGTCCTTAATAAAATTTCACAGAAAGCCGGGCGTGGTGGCGCACGTCTTTAATCCCAGCACTCGGAAGGCAGAGGCAGGCGGATTTCTGAGTTCGAGGCCAGCCTGGTCTACAGAGTGAGTTCCAGGACAGCCAGGGCTATACAGAGAAACCCTGTCTCGAAAAACAAAACAAAAATAAATAAATAAAATTTCATAGAACACAAAAAACAAAAAAGTGCCTTCCCCCTCCCCCCACCAGGTTTAACTCATGATCCATCCTGGTTAAAAGGAACCTACGCTATGTTGGTAGAGAAGCAGGAATAGAGTGACACACAGGGCTGCTGTCTTCTCCTGTGAGCTGGGAGCTACCCGGTACCAGAGTCCGTCTCACTAACTCCCTCACCAGTCTGTGCCAGCAGCCAAGGCCAGGTCCTGAGGCTGTTTGTTACCTTAGGATGGGCTCCAGGTCAGGGTGGCGCCGCTCTTCCCTCCTTAGAGAACCCTGATTCAGGGCTTTTAAGATGGTCTTGTCAAAACTCTCAGAAGAGAATTCCTTTGGAAGCTGCAAGAGAAAAAAACCACAATATCCAGCACTAAGATTTTACCTGCTGAACAACTATAATCAAATGTAAACACCTGTTCTTCATTAACCATCTCAAAGCCTTCTTTCCAAGGCACCAGGCCGAAGTTATCCAGGTCTGTGTGTAGGAAGGACTCCTCTCAGGACTAGTCAAAGTATATGGGAAATCCAAGTATCCAGCATGCCTGCAGTGTCCAGCATACAGATCTCACACGCAAGCTCTCCTCCCTGTTTCAGGTGGCATTTATACAAAGCTTCAAGGTAAACCTGGCATTCTGCATAGTACAGCCGGCGCTTTAAGCCTGGGATAATCTTCTGAAAAGTGTTCTCTCTGCCTCTATTGTTATCAGTTCTGTGCTTCCTTCCTGATTCTCACACTTTAATCTCAGGCAGTGGTGAACAATTAAATTCTATCTGCCTAATAAAGAACCAAGATATGAAAGCTGGGTCAACTCCTTGCAATTTTATTTACACCAAAAACACCCATCAGAGTTGGTGAGACGGTTGGCTCAAGGCTAAAGACTTCCTCAAGCCCAGGTAGAAGTGGGCACAGAGAAGGGACTCTTTAAGGGTGCCTCTGACCTCTATGCGTAGACATACACTGCCCACACAGAAACAAACAAACCAAGCACTCCTCACAGTTTTTCTCAACATGGCAGATGTGTCCTATAAGCAATGTGCTAGAATCTATAAGAAACTATCATGCAGCCAAGAAAAAAAATGTAAACAAAACTCTTACCGTATTATTTAACTTGTTTAATTTAAAAATATTCCTAAAAAAATGAATTCTAAAACTAACTCAAGAATTCAGTTTTGACATTTAGGATTAACTTCTGAATTACTGTCACTTTCACTAAAAATCCAGAATAAAGGGAAGAGTAGAGTCACACAGCCTATTCTTTATAAAAACAATCTGTATAATGAGATCTGCCCCCTGAGCAAAGGTGGCAGCGCTCATGTCAAGCAGCGACAGGGCAAGGGAATGTCTGGTCAGTATCTGCTAGTCCATCTGGGGAGATCAAACAGCCAGCGGCATCCACACCCTCACTATGGAATCATGTCCTCCAAACACCACCCTGGAGAAACCAATCTGAATTGATACATTTTTCCAAATGGACACTACTTTTTTTTTTTCAACAATGACACTTTGACAATAGCATTTTAATAGATTTTTGACACTGGATATTTTTACTAGTTTTGAACATGATTTTATTTAGTACATATAGTGTGCATGCACATATATATGTATGAACCTGTGTATACAAGTGCATGGGGAAGCATGTGAAGGACAGAAGAGGACACCAAGTGTTTTCCAGCTCATCTTTTGAGACACGGTCTCCCCTCCCTGAATTGGCTAGAGCTGGCCAGTGATTTCAGGGGATCCACCTGTCCGTCAATGCTCCGGTGCTAGGGCTAAGAACATGGCTGACCACACCCAGCTTTTACGTGGATGTTCTTGCTTATGTAGCAAACATGTTTACAAGTGAACTACCCCCTTAGTGCTGTAATTTCTATGGAGTATGTATATGCTGACAAAGAAAACCAGACATGTTTGGCAGAGATGTCTATTTCAAGTTTCAAACCACTGATAGTTGCTTTACATAACAGGACTATATACCACACAAAGTGCTACCAAATCAATGATCAAGGTCACATTGCTGGGTTGAGATCAGACATGCATCAGTATGCAATCTAGTTTATTTCCTTGTTGTTTTTCTCTTCATTTCCAGGGCCCACTTAGCTGGAAGAAATTTGTTTTTTGTTTTTTGTTTTGTTTTTGTTTTGGTTTTTTTTTTGCTAAAAATAAAGCTTTACAGTATGTCTTTTATATCCTATGTAACATGGGATTTTTCTTCTCTTTCCATCTTAGTCATAACAGATCCAGCCTCCCATGTCCTCTGTACAACCTCCAAGTAATGAAAGATTTTGTACCTAGATACAAGTTTCTCTTTAAAAACAACGCTGAAGTCTAATGTGCAACCATTTATCTTTATTTAATCTTTCTTATTAATAAAAAGGTTACAAGAATAAACTGTTGATTCACAACAAGGAGTTGCTGCCTTCACCCTAAGGAGTCTCCTAAGAGTACCAGCAGCACTATCGGTTGTCACAGGGGAGTGGCCTTATTTGTAACCATCTTAGTCTCCTGCTGCATGGCTTTGGATCTTGCCTGGAGGTCTGGGACATCGCTGACTACCATTCATCAACTGACAGTCTTTGGGAGCTTCATCAGCCGCCCTCTCCTATGCACCGACAGCCTACAAAGACAGAAGCTTTGCAGCAACTTGCTCAACAAGGACCTTGAGGAACACAACAACAGTTCACATAAATGGATCAGGCTTCTCTGCATGTTCATGAGAGCCCATATCCTTCCTTACTTCAAGAAGTTTGGGGCACCATGAGGCAGGCCCTCATTGAACAAGTCCTTCACTCTGAAAAGGGGGCAATCCATTTAAACTGTGCTATATATCCCAGTGCTGTCTTTCTTACCAATCCATTGCCTTCAGACTTCAATAGACTACAATTGTGATGTCAAGACACTGACTGAAGAAAGCCAGGTTGCCACCTCTCCACATTTGGAAGGACGCTTGGGCTTGGAGGCCATCAAGAGACCACTCAAACACTGTCACCTGAACCACAGGGTTCTGGTTGGGTTTCAATCTTAAACGTTACATCATTAGCTCTGGAATCTTTAAAGCAGACTCCACATGCACGGAATACTTGTCATGATTACAAATGGCTGGGTCTGGTTTGATTAAAAAGCCTCCATCTAGAGAGTGCTCAGCACAGCTCCAGAGAGAGCTCGCAGGATGCACACTAGAAGTGCGTCAGCAGTTGCTCCACTCAGTAGTGGGTTAGGACAGTGAGCTTCTGGAACATACTCTTTTAGGGGCTGCAGTACATTCCTGCGGAAGATAGTATCTATACTGTATCCTGTATTGTCACTTATAAAACTCCCTACAACACTCAGTCCATCCCATTCAAGAAGTCAGCACGCATCCAAACTCCTACTCGATTCCCGGGTATTATTTCAGGAACTGCGGATACAGCAAGCGAAGGAGAAATAAAAACTCACAGAGCTGCTGTGATAATATGAAAAACAAACTAGAGGGGCCCAGAACACAGAGGGCAGGCAGGAGCAGCTGTTCTCACGAATAGAGAACTCAGCAACCCCAACCTCAAACACTCACTGCAGTTCAACAACACCTGCCCACACAGCACCACTAAACAGGCGCTCAGGACAGTTCTGCTCTCATTTCTACAACGTTCAAGATGCAGGCAGTCAGCCTGGAGAATAGTTGACAAGAGGTAATTCATCTTTAGGAAGGCAGTGCAGATTATTCCAGGTAAGAGTGGAGGTCCTGCACTTAAGGAAAATGCATCAGTCACCTGCTAACTAAGCTGAGGGTTAATTCCCATGGCCCTGAAGAATGAGAAGGCATTTGGGGCTTTGTTGTTAAGCACTTAGCTTTTATGTAATCTGTCAGGACAGCACTGCTGAAGCTTATGGGGAAACCCCAAGGAAGGAGAGTACTAGATGGAAGGCAGAGCCTTGCAGTGGGCTCTGTTGCAAGGACAGACAAAAAGGTGGCCACATCACACACAAGTTGGCATCAAGTAACATGGCCTTGACAGGTGGAAGCGTCTGGCTCCATTAAGAACTTCAGCCCTCTCTCTGCACCTCTGGAACTCATTCTTCACCGCTAGGATTGTGCCCCAAAGAAAACAGAAGAAAAGACACAAGTGTTCCTGTTCCAAATCCAAATGGTGAATGATCATAACTGCTTATTTAACTCACATTAAGTGCTGGTAGATGTATCCTATCAAGACACAAGAGAGCTAGTGATAAGCAGAAGAGATTCAAAAATGTATGCAAAGAAAAGAGGCAGACCCAACCCACTTTCTCAAACCATCAGAAGGCTGTGAGGGGCTATCTCCCTGCTGCAGTGTGGCCTGGATCTCAGCCCCAGGCAGGGTCACAGCCACTCTGCCCTGACACCTTTGACTGTTCTCATAAGTTATGCTCATGATGCCAGCTCTTCTACCCCTGCCTTCTTTCTTGACTAGGACTGACGGGAGGGTCACAGGCCAGGGTGACTAGACATGAAGGAAGCTCACTCCATCTTTACAAGCAGGTGGTCAGGACGTGAATAGTTTAGGGAGTTGTCAACCCCTAATGGAGATCTCTAGAAACCAAGAGTAAAAGCCCGAACAACACTTTTGCTGTACTTAAGAGCAGAGCTTTATTTAACCCTCACCAAAAGAGAAAACAAAACCTTGGAACACACAGCTCTAAATGGGATGTCTCCATCAAACCCCTCCCCTCAGAGCTCAGGGGACCCTGTGGAAGAGGAGGCAGAAAGAGTTTAAGAGCCAGAGGGGATGAGGACACCGGAAGATTAAGCTCTAAATCAGGTGAGCAAAATTAGGACGATCTCAGAGACTGAAGCGGCAAGCACAGGGCCTGCCCAGGTCCTCTGTGTGTATAATATGGCTTGCAGTTTCTTTATTGGACCCCTGGGTGTAAGAACAAATGAGTCTCTGGTCCTTGTGCCTTCTCTTGGGCTCGTTTCCTTCTGTTGGGTTGCCTTGTCCAATTTCATTATAGTAGTTTTTGTTTTATCTTATTATACTTTAATGTTTTATTATTATGTCTTAGAAGCCTGTTCTTTTCTAATGAGAGACAAAAAAAAAGAGTGGATCTGGATGGATGGGAGGGGAGGTGGTGAGTAGCAGGGGAAGCTGTATGATATATAGTATGAGAAAAAAAATCTATTTTTTATAAAATGGGAGGAGAGGGGCGTGGGAGAATTCAGTTTAAAACAAGCCATAGGAAAAAGAAACTATTTAATTGTCTCAATCGATACCAACTAACAAATCCAGCAAACTAACGTTTTGATGGCGAGAACCAGCCTCCAGAATTCTTCTGGAAGCTGACAGTCCCTTGCAGAGTTAAGAATCAACACATACACAAATGATCTGAACAGGCACACAAGGTGAATCCCAGCAAAATCTTCAAATCTGGTGCATGATAATGACACTTTTACACAAAGCTTGCTACGTGACTTAGGACTACTTCTTGTTTCTGGATTTTTTAGCTTTATCTCCCTGTCAACAATAAACTGTCAAGTATTTGCTTACTGAGCAATAGTAATTGATTGACTACACAGACGTAGTTCCCCCTTTTATGAGGTCTTTCATTTTTGTCAATTACATCTGGTTAGTACTTTTATTCAAGGGAACAGGTAAGGATGTTAGGAAAACAAACTTGCCGAAGGTAATTCCACCATCTTCAAAGTCCCGATAGTGTAAGACACTGTTGAGAATGGGGTGGGAGAAGGATGAAGTCCAAGGAACAGAGGAGCAAGGTTCAAGAGGAGCCCACAGAGCAGCACCCCAGTGAGCTAGGTACCATGGGAAAATGAGCCTCATCTTGCAGCAGATGAACACCTCTGTAGAGGGCTAAGAATGGGGACCCATTTTCTAAAGCAAACTCTTCTGCCACTTATGCTGGTAACAAGGTAAGAAGACACACAGGGTAACATTCTCTACACCTCTATTCATTCTGAGTTTGGAGTTAACCTATGTGTGTTTTACTTTTCTTGGTGATTCTTTTGGCATTGAAACTTTAAGAATCTCTATAGCATATACAAATCTTAACAACAAAATCTATAATTTTACCTTCAGTAGAAATTCCTGTAGCTCTTGGTGGGTTTTTGTTACTGTTGTGACTGAAAGGTCAGACCAATTTACCTGATTTAAGAAAACACACATATTGTATGGTTATTGCTTAGGCAGGAACTGGCTAGGGAAAAAGCCATGTGTAAAACAAAAGGCCTTAAATTTAAGATTATCAATCAGAGATATAAAGTTCAGCTAGCATTCTCTCTCATAGTTTCTGACATTCTACTGAAAAAAGTTTTCCAGTAATTTTTTTTAATTGTATTTTTTTTAAAAGCAGTATTAAAATGTAACTGCGTTGATAATTTTCAGGAACTAATTTTTCAAAAATGTCTTGCTTTTTTGGTTAAGTAGAAAAATGATACTATGACAGGGTAGATCCAAAAGACCCAAGTCCTGTCTTCTTAGGCTCAGTAAATGTATGGCTGCAAGAGAAGCAGAGAGAGGGAGACTTATCTTCTCAAAAGATTTCACATGCTTTGCGTCCTAGCAAGATGGTTGGGCAAGCATCATTACTTGCATTTTCAGATGAAGAAAAGGAGGTAAATGTGGCCCAAAAGGGACAGGATCTAAGACTGCAGTCAGCTGGGCTGCACTGCCCCTGGGCACTTAGAATTCTGTGGACTTTAATTTCCACTGTACAACTGTAAAATAGGTGACTATTCGAGATACACTGATATCTAAGTCTTATCAATTAATCATATCACTTTTAATGTACCTTTTAAATGCATAAAAATGCTATGTAGCAACCCTTATTGACTGGTACATTTCTTAAATGAAAAATATCTACCCAGGCAGGTGGATACAGGAGTAGACATGGCAACTGATGTCTGAGTTCAGTCGCATGTCAGCGTCACATAAAACCAAACAAATATGTAAGATTTTCTACCAGTATTTACTTCAAAGATGGAGACTAGAGCCTGAGACAAGAGTAGCTGGTGTTAAGAAGGCTCTCCAGAGAGGGAGCATTTGAGCCAGATGTTAGCTGTGCTTTGGTCCAGGGTAAGGAGAAAGGTCTTAGAGAAAAGCTGTGAGTTCCAACAACTAAAGGAGAAGCCAGCATGCCGAGTTTCAAGGGCAAAGAGCCAAATACCCCAAAAGTGAGACACATAGAAATTGGAAATTGGAAACAGAAATCACAAAGTCAAGGATTTTTAAAGTAGAAGTTTTGAAAATCATTCAACAAATGTACTGAGCAAGGCAGACACTATAGGACGGCAGGGATGAGGACACCCACTTCCATAAGACGCTCTGCTCAAGGATCTGTGGAAGCTACAGTGGTAGTAATCCGCAGAGGAAGGAGAAAGCACTTTATCAAAGGGAGGGAAGTCTTGAGGAAAGTGGGAAGCTGGAACATGGTGCTGTGAGAACCCTGGCCTCACTGCAGGCAGCCTGAATATATGCAATGCAACCGCACAGGGCTCAACAGTGAAGCTGCAGCAGTGGGAAGCAAGAACCAGGCCTGCAGTTCACAGCCAACAAGATGACAAAGCCACACAGCAGGGATGAAAACCCTTGAGCAGCAAGGAAAGCAGAGCGGTCAGGAAAGTAAAGCCAGGACAGGGAAGGCCTGGGGTCTGCAGACACTGTGAAATATTTACTTGTACTTTTAAAAGATGCATCTTACACCATACATTTCAATAGTTTCCCCAAGTTCACGGTTCTTACTTGTTTTTAAAACCTGCTATCTATGGATCGTCCTATCTATTATCTACCTACCTGTTATACTATCTATCAATCATCTACCTACCTTTCTTTCTATCTATCACCTATTATCTATGTATCATCTATCAATCATCTGTCTGTCTGTCTTTCCATTCGTTCTTTCATTCCTCTTTAAAGCAGTGAGCCCGCTAGCAGCTTTTCCGTGGTTGTGGAGAATGAAGTACTTGGGATGAGAACAGCTTACTTTGAAAGTGTACTCCCAGTACTTGTCAGCCCTTTTTCTCTGGACTCCTTTCAACATTATCTTCTCAATGTGGACAGCTGAAAGAAAAAACACACATGCTGACTTGTATCAGAGATCACACACATATTCAGTTACCTAAAGTAATCCGATAACTTGACAAATGCCAGTTATTAAGCTACTTAATCTTTACGACTGGCCTTAACCCATGAAAAAACGGATACATAGCAATATGCCACTCAACCACAAGTGAATGTTTCCTACATATGCCACTCAACCACAAGTGAATGTTTCCTACATATGTCAAGATGCTGAATGCTCAAGAAGTCCACCAGTCCAAACAGTCAACACCAAAACAAATAATCAAAAGATATTTTAGTGAAGATTGTTTTCTAAAGAATAATAATGAAAATTCTTATTCAAATTATCATAGTACAGCACTCTGGGATAAACTAAATATGGTCATCCCATTCAATTATTTGTATAGATAAAAGGAATAACTTAGGAAATATCTAGTTTTTTGTTTTTCATTTGTGCATATGAGTGTTTTGCCTGCATGTATGTATGTGTACCACATGCATGCCTGTGCCCATAGAGGGCAGAAGGAGATTTTGTATTTCCTGGAATGGGTAAAATGTCCTATAAACTGGTCACTGTAAGAAACCATAAATTCTCACTGTGAAGGAACTGAATGCATAGTTTACGACAGGGTCAAACAGTGGACACAGGGTAGTAAACACGACAACAAGCTCTCTACACAGATATGCAGTCTATTCATAAACTAAGTAAACATGCAAGCCCCCCGCCACTCTACAGCTCCTTCACTAAGTTCTCATAGAAAAGAAATCAGGTTGGAAAAAAAAGGGGGGGGAGGAAGAAGAGGAGGAAGAGCAGCAGGAGGAGGGTGGCAGCCAATCTGAAAAGACTGACTCTACAATACAAAGATCTGAAGTCAAGCAGACTGCTGTCCAGTGAGTGTACAACAGGGACAGTACTCACTTGATGGTGAGGCTGCGTCTTCAGAGGCTGGTAATGATGGCAAAAAAGGCTGGGAAAGCAGTGCCACGGGACTGTGGTGGGGATGGAGAGTCACTTGTGAACTTGGGGATGTGGGCAGAGAAAAGGAGAGGAGCATTCCTTTTGCTTTAGGACAAGTTAAAGGAGCAAAAGCACAGAAGTGACAGCAAGCTTGTACACATCATGAGAGGTGAGCCCCGAGAGAGCACGAAGCACGAACACAGACAGGCAACAGGAAATGCACTCAGAGTGAGCAGGGACAGAGCCATAACAGCACTTTATGCCAACCTTCAAAATGTATGGTTTGATGGCTGCTTCAGAATGAAGGTAGGAAAAAAATCTCAAATACCTGACGGCAATCCTCAGACTGTGTAATGCTACCATGACCACAGAGGAATGGGAAGGTCTGTGTTTCCAAAAAACTGCTGTAACTGAATCTTAAAAGAGGAAGCTAGCAAATCAAGCCTTACTGAACTAACAGGTGTTGAGAAAACAGAATCAGTCTGGGCTGTGGAGGGGGCTTCATTTAGAGTGCTTGCCTAAAGTTTTCGTACTGGGTGTGATCCCAGATCAGTGAGAAGCCATGAGGACTGCCAGCAAGGCCATTTGGGTCATCCTTCTCCCTAGCACCACACCCACCCCAGGGCTGTGTGTGTCTGTGTGTATGTTGTCTGTGTGTCCATGTTGTTTTGAAATGTGTTTTACTAGAGCTGGGGCTCGGTGACTTGTTTGGTCAGTGAACTCTGCTGCTGTGCCTGGCTTTTTGTACATAGCTGCTAGGGATCTAATTTCCAAGTCCTCATGCTCGCAAGCACGTTACCAACGGAGCCAGCTCTTTGTATTTGCTGTTTAGAGGAGAGAAAAAGGGGGTTAGAGCACTGATGCTGTTAACCAAGTTGGGAATATGGCTTCAGCTTCAGGTTACACCTGCTGCTACCCGTCTTAACCCTTGTAAACTTAAACCAGAGAGCCTGCATTATATATACTTCACGGGTTTTTTTTGGTTTTTTTTTGTTTGTTTGTTTTTTATTTTATTTATTATATGTAAGTACACTGTAGCTGTCTTCAGGCATTCCAGAAGAGGGCGCCAGATCTCATTAAGGGTGGTTGTGAGCCACCATGTGGTTGCTGGGATTTGAACTTATCACCTTCAGAAGAGCAGTCGGGTGCTCTTACCCGCTGAGCCATCTCACCAGCCCCATATACTTCACGTTTTTAACAGTTAAAAATGAATAACCACAGTACCACTTTCAAATAACTGCTATCATTCTGAAATAGTCTAAACCTCAACAAGTTTTTATGAGAACAAAACATTATAAAAGTTAAATTCTGCATCGGGTTACTAATGTCGAACTGAGGTGAAGTAGTTTCCGATTAAAGTTTAGTTGGGGCAGTACCATGATCATCTTAAACAGAGGTGGTAATTAGATAAACATCTGTAATAATTAAACAGACATAGACTTCCTCTCAGGACAACTGCATCACAAGGATCCTGGTGAAAAGGAGGTATACTGACACAAACTCAGAGTTGTGACTGAGTGTGTCTTATGCATCCTTGGCTCATCTGCAACCTACACAGGAGCCCACCTTTTGTTTCAAACTTCCTCTCAGTATGAGCTTGCGGATTTCCCAAATGCAAAGAAAAGGGAGCAGCCAGACCATTTCTTTTTAGACGGTAATGTGCTTTCATTCCCATAATTCCTCTTTAAAACTGCATGGTTACCAGGAAATGGATGTGAACAATTTCTTCACCCTGATATTATGAACTTTGTTGATTTTCTTTCTTCCTTTTAGTAGTAAACACTGAACACTATAAATGAAATGCTACACTAAGTATTTTAGTAATAGGATAAAGTCTTAGCCCTCCAGAAGCACACATAGAGGTTTAAGAGACAGCCATAGAGATAACTGTCCACGACACAGGCCAGACACACAGGAGAGGACAGTACAGGGCTGCAGAGCAAGGGACCCCAGAACACAGAAGTCAGAACATTTGGAGCACTGCTTTTGGGCAAAAGCCCAGGACCAACAGGATTCGCTAAAACTAAGAGTTAAGAATTAACCAGAATTGGGGCTAGCGATGTAGCTCAGTTGACAGAGTGCTTATCTAGCATGTATGAGCCCTAAATTGGCTCCCCAGCATCACATAAACTAGGCTGGTGGCACAGGCCTATCGTCCTAGCACTTGGGAGATGGAGGCAGAAAGATCAGGCGTTCAATGTCAGCTTTAGTTATATAGTGAATCTGGGCTAGCTTGGGCTATGTGAGACCCTTTCTCAACCACCCACCCACCCACCCACACGCTATCACCAGCAGCAACAGCAAACAACTTCAAAACCCTATGATAATCACTGTAAAAACAACAAATACAGCATACCTTCTCGCTGAGCGTGGTGAGGGGCCACAGTGAGTCCGTCCTGAGGTATTTGGGCTTGTTCTACTAAACCAGTCTCATTACTCTGTATGTAGTCACCACAAGCAGAGTGGTTCTAGAAGAGAAAATGTGTTAATCCATATCAGAGTAGAAAATTCCACAAGGTCAAGTCCTACGGTCTGAATAATGATTGTACTGGTTACAAGTGATTGAACATTAAGGGTAAAAAGATGTACAAGTGTCAGAGTCACAATTAGCAGTATCAACGCTCATTTTTATTTAAATATTTCAAATATTTTCTTTCCTAGCTATCTTAACACAAAAAAAATCCAATGTTGCTAATGAGAGTTGCCAGTGGTGTTCATTCTATACCACATGAACCAGAATCAAAACGACATATAAAATAACTAGTATACTTTATGTTAATTTCCCAAGGTACTGTGTATGTTAATCATTACATAAAGTTTATCTACTGATTAGTTTTAGTGACAGCCTAACAGGATGTTCCAGTAGGAAAATGTTATCAACAGCACCATCAACACATATAAATCTTTGTAAGAAACACTATGTATAGACGGCTTACTGTCAAAGTCAAGTCACACAGAAACCAGACACTCTGACCCAGCCTGAGTCTACATAGCCCATCCATCACCAGTTGACTTTGGGGGGTGTGCCTCAAAGATTGGATTTTATAATAATAAAAAGCACACCAAGCTTATAGCTTTCCAGAATTAACGCAGTGCTATGCATACATTGGTATTATAAGACTCTGAGTAAGCAGAAAACAGAAAATAGCCCTTTCCTTCATCCTGACATCTTACCTCAGAACACCACTACTTTTAACATCACTTGTCTCAAGAACCAAACATACACTGACTTTTTAACTGTGTCAAGAAATGACAGACAGGAAGAGAGGACCTGAAACTTGTCAGGGATCTCATGTAAAGTATTTTCTCCTGCTGTTTAATGACCCAAGCTGGTCTGACAATGCATGTGGGACTCCAAATGACAGCTTTATTTATGTGAATAAAGTACATTAAATACTCCTGGGAACTAATCCTTACTTCCACCTTCTAGAAACCCAAGGTAATAGGAGTGTTTACAAAGTGTTCTCCTTGTCATAAGGAGAACACAGATCTTCTCTTCAGAGCCCAACAGCTAAAACATTCGGTCTCCCAGTCTTTACCAACTTGCAATGCTATCAGTTTTTAAAAGTAAGCTCATACATATCCTAACTTAAATCATATACTCATTCCTTAGAGCCCATGTCTGCCTGAGAGATTTTGCTAATTAAAAATTCAACACTGTTCTCCATCCTTTTAAAAAATGAGCAGTAGTGCAGTGCTAGCTAGCATATGGCTCGGCATGCAGTGCTACCCAGCGTATGGCTCGGCAGCAGAGCCTGCTCTGCATGTTCTAGAGCCCAGTTTTCATCCCCAGTGCCATGAGAAATCAACAAAGCTTTCCATCCTCTTAGGCAGTCCTTACCTAAAAGAGGCTTAGTAAACAGTTTCAATCACCTCTCTCCTTTCTTACTCCTTAGTAATTTATTTTTAATGTCAGTGTATACATGTGGGTACCAGTATGTGGGCAAAAGAACTGGGTCTGAAGAGGCGAGAGGTATAAGATATCCCTGGAGCTGGAGTTCCAGATGACGCAGGTCCTCTGAAGGAGCAGTCTGCACTCTTAACCACAGAACCATCTTGCCAGCCCACTTCTTTTCTTTATAGCAGATTTTTCTTTACATTGCCAAATTATGGTTTAAGTTAAAAACTATACACTTTCAAATATAAACAAATGAAAAATATGCAACAATAGATTTCCATAAGGAAATTAAAATCAAAACCACAATGGGATTACTCTATATCCATCAAGATGGATGTGGTATAATCAGAGCAGCCATGCTCGGAAAAACAGTAAGGCAGTATGTTTTGTTACAAGTATCTTAGCATAGTTAATTAGCCACATTGCTTCCACAGCACTCAAGTCAAACAACCATGGGAAAGTAATTTGCTTCACAACTAAAAATCACACGTCTGATATTAAGTTTAAGGACAAAATTGTTGGGCATGGTGGTAAACTCCTATAATGCTAGCTGCACAGGAAGCTGAAGCAAAATGCTCTTAAGTTCAAGGCCAGTCTGAGCTACTTAGCAAGACTGTCTCAAAATAAAGTTAAAAGGGACTGAAGAGTTTTTAGCTCAGTGCTAGAGGGATTATACTGTTTAATATACTAGGACCCAAGTCCATAGACCCATGAAATTCTGCAATTAGTTTCTTCTTATCCCCAAGTCTAGGTAGGTACCAGTGTTGTGAAAATTTTTCAGAATAAACTTAGAAGCCGTTTCTAAAGTTCCCAATGAGCTATGGAAAACATAACTGTGGTGCTTATTAGCACCAAATGTGAAAGGCTGTCGGTAGGCTGCCTCTGTCTTCACAAGTCACACAACATGACATCCAGCCAAGTAAAGATGTTAGAGGATCTGAGAACTACCATTGATGTCACCACACATATAGGAATAACAGCCACCTCCCCTATGAAGCTCTGCTTCCTACCTTTGTGGAAGAAATAAGCCAAGGAGAAGTTGAAAACTACTGCCTTTCTCATCTACCCAGCAGCTGCTGTACAAGAGAAGTCTCATCTTACCTCAAAAGGCAAGTCTTCAGAATTACCCCATAGCACCTGATACAACCAAGTTCCAGATTAAGAAAAACATGTCTTTTATATGAATTGAGCTGCAACAATAACACGGACACATCTCAGAACATGCAAGATCTAGACCTCCCTCTGCTGTGGCTATGAGCTCTCTTTCTGATGGTTTGTTAACTAGAAATGAGGGTCTCAGCAAGAGGTTGACAGAACTGGCTACTGTATAGCATGGGTATATATACCAACTATTGAAGAGAGTGCTGGGAGGTTATTTATAGGGTATATATTCTGTCACCACAACTGCTACTTTTTATGCACATTCTTTTCAACATAATATTTGGATAACAATGGCAAACTATGCAGACTTGAAAAGAGGGAGCAAGGTGGCAGGGGAACTGTCACTATCACTATCACTATCTATGAAGTTTGGGGCCTCTTTTTAATTACTAATTAAAAAGTTAAAACTGTTGGTATCATTCCCTTTTGGGGGGAGCTGAACCATTAAGAAAGCTCCAGCACAATCACACTGACACAGAAGCTTATCGGGGAGAAGGAAGGGGAGGGTGCAGGAAAGGAGGGAAGCGGTTTTTACTTAAGGATTGACCTTTATGTACTTGGGTAACTCTTCATGCTTCTGCTGAGTCAATCTAGATAGTGCCGCCTGTTTAAGAGGACAAGTGCACGCTGAAAAACAAATTCTACAGAGGACACAAAATGACAAGGATAAAGGAAACAAACAGTAAATACTTTCTGTACAAGGAAGGTGGGAAGTGGACCACCAACTGCTTCATTCCTATGCTAGTCCATGCCCACAGCAAGATGTTTTGGGGTGAGGTGACAAGAACAGAGAGAGTGCAGAAGGATCCCGAGCCTTGCACACAGGCCTCCCTAGCCCACGGCTATGCTCTAGCGCCTTTCTCTTTACAACCTTACTGCATAAGAGAGGAGAGCACAGAAGGACAAGACTAAAGATGTCCTCTGAAGGAAGCAAACTAAACTCAGATGCTAACAGCCCACAGCCCACGAGCCACCAGACCTTTTAGGTCCTCCAGCAGAGCCACAGCTACACCTTCAGTGCAGAAGACTTCTTGGAACCATGTACACATCTAAGGGCCTCAACAGTGACAGACAGGCAGTTAAGTGGGTCCACACTGTATTAGCATTTGCCACTTAAGCGAACCTGTGAGGACGGCCACTTGCCTGTCCAAGGGAAACAAACCATTTCCAAAATCAACAGCTTCTCATTGCACCACTGCATCGTGAAACCTCTTTTTAGAATAGCCTTTTTCTCAAATAGTACTCTAACACCACAGGCCTCCGATCACACATAACCACTTTCCCCTCCAGGGCCACTTAAAACAAAAATCAATTTTACTCTAGAAACTGTCCCAATTTACACAGTCTTACTAATAAGCACAAAAATTTCACATGACTTTACAGAGTGCTCATTTCTGTGCCCAAAGTCAAGTTTTTAATTTCTTACACACAAGCAAAGTATTCTCTGTTCCCCATCTATCTCTCATACAAATCACAAGCTGGAGACCAAACCCTGGAGGAGACTCTCTGTAAATCAATTATCCACACAATAAAGCAGTGGTCAATAATTCTGACCTCTGTACCCATCTGTACATCCCCATACCGAGCGAGGCTTAAGGAGGGAGTACAAATACGACCAAAAAAAGAA
Organism: Mus minutoides; assembly: GCA_902729485.2. NCBI lineage: Eukaryota > Metazoa > Chordata > Mammalia > Rodentia > Muridae > Mus > Mus minutoides. The sequence goes on from LR750569.1 coordinate 332,083, forward strand.
AATCACTGTTCAGTGCATTCAGTCTTAAGCAGTACTTCCAGAGCTACATTTGAACGCCCAGGTTTAAGAAATTATGACTGAGCAATTACGATATATGCAATGAGGACAAAAAAAAAGTAAAAGATAATGTAAAGATCTAGCAAAGAAGTCGATTATTTATGTTCATAATAGTAGTAAGAATTCTAGAAGTACCCAAACTTCAAAGGGCTGTCTGTACTAGTGGGAATCTGAACTGATGGAGACTTAAAAGGCTGATAAGCTAAGATCATCACAGGAGGGGCTGGCATGGACCCTGTGTTGAAGGAAAGGCAGTATTTATAAAGAAAGAATGGGCAGCTATGACTTTGAGTTAAGGGTCTATTAAAGCCCAGAGTCCATCAGTCACTGAAAGAAACTATAACATGGCTAAGGATTGATTTAGAAAACATGTGTCTGGTGGCAGTACTCAAAAGATGAGATGGACAAGCTGAACTCAAGAGGACTAGGTGGGGAATTATTGTAAATCTATAGAATCAAGATCCACAAGAGCATGCCATCAGCCCTTCATGAGTAAAGGGCAGAGACAGGGTAAATAGGGAAGACAGTTAAGGGTTAAGAGAATCACACTATGATGACTGAAGTTTAACGGGACCATTAAAAGAAATGGGTACTTCTGTAATTAAAAAAAAAATCAATGTTTTTACACAGATTAAGTCAGATTAAGTTAAAAATGACAGTTGACCTTCAGCAGACACAGCACAGACTCATCATTATTTTCATTGGCTCCCATGCAAACGGGTGACAAGCCAGTCCTCTAATCTGACCCCCATAAGCCCTCTGTAACCTCTTCATCCACCAGCACCTCTTGTGCTAACCATCCTTTGACTAAGCCATGATCTCACTCATTGTTCCACTACCAACTCATCTTCAGGATACTTAGATAAAACCTGAGGGGGAGGGCAGCTCCATCTTATGCTGGGCACTAGGAAGCTTGTGAAGTAACCTTTCAAAAGCTAAAGGTGGACTGGAGAGATGGCTCAGTGGTAACAGCACTGGATGCTCCTGTAAAGGACTGGGGTTTGGTTCCTAGCACCCACACGGAAGCTCACAACCACATGTAACTCCAGTTCCAGGGCATCTGAAGCCCTGTTCTGGCCTCTAAGGGTACCAGGAACACATGATGCATATACATACTCCTTGAGTGAGCAGCGAACACGCTAATGAACCACTTGGCAGGGAATGAAAGGTCAAATATTACCTAGAGCACAAGAACAAAAGGAAATGGACCCAGGGTTGGGCCTCCACTACCCATAACAAACACCCCACAGGCCACTTCCCTGTCACAAGGACTGTTTTACACAGACAAACCAGAATTACTGTAGGAGCAGAGAATTCTCTATAAAAGTACTGTCACACAGTGCTCCATCATGAAAATCAGAGTCTACAGCATGAACACTCAGGGAGTACTAGCCCCTTGCTTCTATTTTGTTGTTTGTGATAAATTCCTGGCTAGCCTCAAATTCTCTTCTTCAACCTTCCAAATACTAAGATTACAAGCATTACAAACATGAGCTACAGTGACTGGCAAAAAAACAAAACAAACAACAACAATCACCTTAAACATTTCTTAAATAAAGAATGGAAAACATTAAACAAGCTAATATATATATATATATATTAGCTGCAATGCAGAAACGCTCCTAAGTACATGGATCCCAACCCGTGCTCTTAACTAAAGAATTATGTAATTTAACCAAACTATAAAATCGCTTTTTGTAGTATCATGCTTGACTCCACACAAATTTAAATTGTTTCCTAATTAAATGTGAAAAATGGTGAATAAGTAGACTACAGCTGCACTGAAGTAAATGATAACTAAATTCAAAATATGTATTTTCCTCCACTTATAGTCCCTAATCCAATACTAAAAGAAATTATTTGTACCTGGAGAGGATTTCTTCTTTGGGGGTTTTAAAAGATTTGATTTTTTACAATGTAAATATTACAAAAAATAACTTTTCTAAGTATCTCTCAAATACTATCTTTTCAACTATGTATCCCTTTTGAAAACCAAATACTATCTTTTCAACTATGTATCTTTCTTGAAAATCAATCTATCTAGAAATAAAGTAATAAGAATGTAAGAGTACTCTCTACCCTGTGGGCTTTAAGTATAAAACCAAAAAGCCCCAAATACAGAAAGACCCCCTTTCCTGAAAATAAAAAGTCATGACTTAGTATTAAAGAAAACTGTGCTAGCCTGATAATGTGTTTAAAATAGTCTGAATTATTTTGCAACTTGCTCTTGGTGCAATCGCCACAACTTGGAAAGGAAGTCACTCTCCCTCCTTTTGTAGAGGGCACTAAAGCTCAGCTTCAGATTGGCTGGTTGCTGTGTCAGGCCTAAGTGCTGTTACAGATCATGCTCCCGCGCTCAGAGCTCTACAACATCAGCCCCCATCCATCTCCACAGAGTAAAGAAGGGGGTGCAGGAGTGCGGTGGCAAGAGTGGTCTTACCTACCTGGACGAAGGGCACTTGCTTGCTTTCTACATCTGGACCCCTGGAGAAAACCTCTGCACAGGAAATCAGGTACTTTACTTTGCTAAATAGTCACCTGATGTAAAAAGCCTCTTCCAACAGTGTTTTATATCACAACTGATACTTGTAGTCCTTGCTTGTAGTCAAGCAAACCAAGCATTTCACCTGGAGGACATGGCTATTGCTGCTCCTACGGCCATCTGGAGAGGCGGTGCTACATTTGTATCCCTTAGCCCACCTAGGAGGCAGACCGGACTCAAACGCTAATGAAGACTACTTTTAGGAAGAGAGAAAACCTCAGGGAAGACCCACTGTGAGAGATATTCTAGCAATGGCCTAAGAAAACAAATGCAGTATATATTACTAATGAATTCTAGATATGACTTCTAGCCGACAGAATTAGCTCATACTTATATTTCATACTTTGGAGACAGAGGAAGGATTCCCCACTTGAGGCAAGCCTGAATTACAGTGTGAAACTGTCTCAGAAACAACAGAACACTGCTCCTTTTTACCGTCATCTCTTACAGACACATTTTAGCATCTACTACAACAGAATTCTGGTATCCAAACTTCTAGGTAGCTGCTCTCTATGACACAAATACATTCAGATTTTCTTGGAGAAGTAAAATTTAGACTAAAACCCACTGTAAAATTTTTTTTCTCAAGCTCCAGTACAACTCATACGTTATCTGTACAATAAACTGAGTAGAAATAATAGGTCAGTCAAGGACAATATAGCCAATCTGCATATTTACAGAAAAGGGGGCGATTTCACAAGGTTTTTTTCCCCTACTAAATTTACTAATTTTAGTAGGTAAAGGAATTGTGGCCACTTAATTTTGATGAGTTCAAGTATGGCTTATGAGTTTAAGTGACACTAAGACACAGGATCTTTTATTCAAATGTTAATACTATTAGTCAGGTCAAACAACCAAGCTTCAAGCATTAAGAACAAAGAGAAAAGCTACCACACGATACCAACCACTGTAGACTACCACGATAACCAATGTGGGTTGTTTCTCATACCTCTGCATAGATAGTTAGGGGAAAACCTTCTAAAAGTGGTCAGCGAATGACCACGAATAGTGTCAGTGCCTATAAATCATTCAAACACAGGAATAAAGCTAGTTCCTAAAGCCACAGGGGGTTTTTGTTCCTAAGTCTTTATGGTTTATCTTATTAATAACAGGAGGAGAACTGTGTTTAACATTTGGTGTTTGCAGCTAATTTCACGTATGAGAACTCTAACAAAGAACTAACTACACACGTCCTAAGATACATTAATGAGTACTCCCACTACTGTTCCTTGGGCCTATTTGTGGAGCTAAATACAAGCATAATGGTCCATTGCGGCTGGGAAAAAAGTGAGATTTATGTGCCAGTCTCCTAAAAGAAGGCCCAACACTCAAGTTTTTATATAATGTACAGAATCACCCAAACCCCACTTTAAAAGCTATGAACTGTCACTTCTAGGAGTAAAACCACATTTGTTTATTCCTGTTTATCTGATGTGGACTAGTAAGCTCTCTCGGGATAGCTGGTGGACTTGTCACCAACTCACACTGTCCATGGTTAAGACACTGTGTGCTGGACTTTACTCTCAGGGCACAGAATATAAAGCTGTCATTCAAGTACATGTTTTACCCATAAATGTCATTAGTTTAAAAAAATTAAAGAGATCCACTTTATAGTTATTAGGTACAATTCTAAAGCTAGGTACAGTATTCTGAACCAGTATACCGTAACAAAAAAATTGAGTTCGGTTTTTTTCTTCATCCACTGAGGGCTAATATGCTTCCCTTGGTCATAAACACTAATAAAGACAAATATGGTTCCTAAGCAATGAGAAGGTGCAAAGCTGCAGCCAAAGTTACTTCCGGGGCAAGTTAAATGCAGCCCCATGAATTTCTCCTTTATCAGGTCTAAGTGGCCACCAGCCTTGGGCCCACGTGCTTCTCCACCTCCACTACCAGCCAGCCCTTCAGCCAGGCTGGGGCCCGGGCGGGGCCCGGGCCGAACGGCGCTGGTCACGTGGGCTGCGCGGCCGCCATCTTGCCGAACGGAGGAGGGGCAGCCCGACTTGCTGCTGTCTGCGGGCCGCGACCACGCGCGACCCCAGCGTCCTCGGGAGGACCCCGCGCCTCCACGAACGGCCGGCATGCGCTCCAGGCCCCCCCCCCCAACTTCTGTGCACTTAGGTCACCGAGGGCCGACCAATAGCTGGGCTGGACCGCGGGAATCCGCACTTTAAAAAGCCCACCTGCACCAGCAGCCTCAAGAATGACAGCCTGTGAGCAACAAGACCCGCTCAAACATCAAGTCCAAAACAGCGTCAGCTGGTAGACTTGGGAATCCACAATAACCCCCCCCACCACCACACACACACACCTCCAAAAGGTGAGATCTAAGTTGTTTCATCAGATAGAAATGGTTTGTTCATCAACTCTAAACAACTACCGGAGAAATAAGCGCTAAGCAATAATAGCCCCAGTGTCTCGCGCTGTTTTAGCACGTTAATCCCTGCAGCATTTATTCCCTACTCCTACTTCCTGAGAAGTGATGATGTGCTGAAATTAGTGGCAGGATGCCCAATCTCCTTTGTCCACTCCTCCCAGCACTCACTGGTGGCCAGAAAAGGCCATGCACTGCAGTCAAGATAAAAATCTCATTACTCTGATTAGCACGTATCTACCCTCTCCCTCAGCTTTACAGTACCACATTCAAAGCAACATGAAGGGAAAGGAGACCCTCACAGTTAAAACTCTGCAATTAATGCCGTACCTGTGTTGATATACTATGAATGGAATGATGTAAATTGTTCCTTGTGGGACATTTTCATCAGACCAAATTCAAGGTTATTTTATATTGTCATAAGAAAACATGTCCCCGAACTCATGCTCTCTTCTCTAAATTAACAGCTCTGTGGTGTAAATTTTCAGGTAGATTTAGTGAGTAGGCTGAGAGTGAATTAAGCTTTTATCATCATTACACACACGTGTGTGCTGGTAGTAGAGACACTAGAAGATGGTATGATTTTACAATCTTCAAGAAAAACGCAAGGTATTATATTACATCTGGATTTTGTTAAGATTTATAAAATAAAACATGAACTTGTGATTTCACAAATGCCTCATGGAAAACAAACAAACAAACAAACAAAGTACTCAGCCTACATTATCTCTAAGGCCCTTTGAGACCTAGCCTAAACGCCCAGGGTTCTTCGGTAATGAGTCTATGCAATCATTAGTGAAACATGCTCAATGACTGCTGATACACGTTAACTTTCAAGCGAGAAGGGAGGGAGCCCCCCCCCCTAAAGTGGAAAAGCATGGCATCCAAATCAGATCTGATCCACAAAAATAAGGTCTTAATCTACAGTTTTTACTGCAATGGAAACATAACCCCATTAAATCGCCGTTCTTAAGTGGTTTGTTGGGCCTAATTAAATTGCTTTCAAGACTGAAAAATTTTTTAAAGTTTTTGACAAGTGGATTCCCTATGTACTAAATGTGTTTTAATAACTCTTTTAGACAACGTTAATGCCTAAAGACCTAAGAGATCACCAGACCCCAAATCTGAATTAGAAATCAAGCCCCTTAGGAAAGCTTGTTTGGTAGTCTGTTAAAGGTTTAGCCAGGCCATCCCAAGTCTTTACCTAGATGACCGATTTTTGTACTTAGGTCAGCCAATTCATAGGTCTCCATAGAATAACCCCCCCCCACACACACACACACACTCCAGTGAATACAAAGTTCTCCGACTAAAAGCCAAAAGACCTATTCAAAACCTTAATTAGCACACACTAAGTATGAAAAGTCCCTTATGTCACAGTAACCTGGCAGTGCCAAGGGTTAAGGCAGTTTTAAACAGGCTGAGACTAGGAAATAGCCCACCCAGGGCTAGACAGATGGTGGTTGACAGCCCCAAGCGCTTGGCTTTTCCCCTTGCACCTAGCACCCAAATACTCAAGCCCAAAATGTCCCACGAGTCTCTTTATTCTGAGGTCTAGGGTCAGGGAGCTCCAGTCTTCCGTGATAACTCGTGCACATTAGAGGAGAATTCTAGAGCATTCTGTTATGGCGGGTGGCTCAATATGCCTGTGGGTGACTGGAAATGAGCCACCCAAGAAAATAACGATGACTACCCAGGGCTGAGGGCCGCGGAGTGGTTATTCCGAGACACCTGCATGAGGCTGGGGTCAGAGCTGGATTCCGAGGCCCACGAGGCGGAGGCCGGAGCTGCGACTGCACTGCCACTTCTTCGCACCTCTGAGCACCTTACCTGGGCCCTGGAGCCCGCAAAGTTGCTGGGCTCCACCTCCGCGTCCTCCGGCTCCACCCGGAGTGCGCTGCGGAGCCTCTCCAGGTGCTCCCTCAGGGTGACCCGCTGGTGGAAGGAGAAAGCCGGGTGCAGCGAAGCCATGGTGAAGAGCAGCAGCAGTTCCTCCTGGGCCCTGAAGCCGAGCCCGCCTCCAGTCCCGAGCTTGGCGCAGCCGCTGCCTTCCGGGCCGGGACCGTCCTTCTCCGCGTCCTGCTCGCCATCGCCACTCGGTTCGTCCTCCACGCTGCCCCGCGAGCCCTCGGCTCGAGTCGCGCGCAGGCTCCTGAGCACCGCGTCCACCTGGGGCAGGAGACGGTGCAGGCGGCCGGCGGCCTCTCTGTTCTCCGAGCCCAGCAGCGCTAGGTATACGATGAGGCGCGAGCGCACGGTTGGCTCTCGGAAGTCGGCCAGCGACCCTGGGTCCGAGAGGCCGTTGGCCTTAGCCTCCGAGTCGCGCAGGTAGTGGTAGTCCTTGCGCGCCAAGTCCTCCAGGCACGAGCCGAGAAAGCGCAGCTCCAGCGGGTTGCACAGGTCCAGCAGCCCGCACATGAACTCCAGGCGCTGCGCCGAGCCCAGCACCAGCCCGAACCACTCATACACCCGCTCCTGTTCGCACAGCGCCGCCGCGTGCCCGCCGCCGCCCGGCATGCCCGCGCCCGCCGTCGGCCCGCTAGCAACAGGCGGCTCGAGTCCCCGGGGCGGCGACGACGGAGGCGGCTGGGGTCCCCGCGGCAGGCCCGTGGGCGGCGGCGGCGGCGGGCGGCAGTCGCGGCGGCGGCGCAGCGGAGCCTTTGCGCCCGGTCGCGCGTCCGCCTCGGGCTCCTCCGTGTCGGGCGGCGGCTCGCTGGGGTGCGTCGACTTCGGTGGCAGCTTCATCCTCAGCATCCTCAGCTAAGGCGGTGCGGACATGAGAGCGAGGGAGCGGGGGTGGCGGGAGGAGCCGAGCGCCCGGGCGGCGGCACGGCCGTCAAGAACGTTGCCCCTCCATGCTGCCGGGGCGGGCCGGGGGCGGGCCGGGGGCGGGTCTCGCCGACCGGGGAGGGGGGGCGGTGGCCGGCCGGCAGCTTCGTCCTGGCCGGAGGCGGGGCGTGCCCGCGACAGCCCCTCCCCTGGGCTCCGTGCCCGCTGGGGAGTCCGGTGCGGGAGGAGCAAGTCGACGAGCGCGTCCTCCTTCCGCCTTTCTGCGTCCGCACGGGGCTGGCGGTGACGGCCTCAGCCGTTCCCTCTCGAGCCGGCGCTGGCAGAGCAGCTTAGCGAGGAGGAGGAGGAGCAGCTGGGGTGGGCGGAGACGCTGGCGGGCTCCGCGCACTGCACTCCAGCCAATCAACGTTTAGATCTGGCGTGACGCGAGCTTCTCGTTTGCCCTCCCTCCCCTGCCGGGAGCCGCCCTCTCTGAGAAGCCACGCCCACCTCCTGCTATGCTGCAAGGTTCTGGCACATCCCGCGCGGTCCTAATGCTTGATGGGTTCCAGCAGACTGAGGACGTGAGTTTGGGACTTTCGGACCACGGCCAGGTGAGCTCGGCCCGGAGCGGCAGAAGTAGGCGAAGTTCGCGTGGGAGGAGGGACATCGACTTAGTTTTTCTTGGGAGATCTCGCCGTGCCGTGGCTGCAGACCATCTTCGCATCAGCCACCGCCCTGTATCACGCCGAGTGGGTTCCCGGCCCCTACCGCATCGTGAACTCCGCCAAAGTCAGCCACGGGAGATTACCATATTCTAAAACTTCACCTGGACCGTTGGTGTGAACGCTGGGACGAAGATCCCGGAGTTAGGTCGGGAAGTAGAGTGGTCTGGGGCGGCGAGCGCCCTTGCTCAGGCTGGCTGCAAGGTGCTGCTTTGGACCGGGTATCTGGCTGAGGGGACCCTGTTGCTGGGGGTGCTTGGCCTAATGGTTTTGTCTGGCTTGCAAGGTTAAGTTTAAGAACGCCCTCCTGCCCCAAATCTGTGGTTTGCGCAATCACTTATTGGTTACGTTTTAGTTCCTATCCGTGAACATTTGGAATTCTTGTGCTGGTGTGAATTTCCTGTAACTCTTTAAAACAATTTAATAAGTTACTATTTTGGCAGGGTTTTAAGTTATTAAGCGATACTACATTTTTAAGGTTTGGAGACCGCCCCCCCCCCCATGACTCTCTTTCAGTGATATGTATAGCCCAACGATAAAAATCAATTTAAAAACCAAACAAACCAGCCCAAGGGGGCCATGATTCCTCTCAGAGCCATCAGGACCATCCTTCTGTGCTGTCTCACTTGTGCTAGAGCCTGACTGCTGCTCAAGAGTTCTTGGCATGCTGTTTGTCAGTTCATGGTTGTAAATAAATATAAATCTTGCGCCCAGGGGCGAGGGAAACAGGATTATTATTATTATTATTATTATTATTATTATTATTATTTGAGGGTCTATAAAAGTAGTTTCTTTGTGTGTGTGTGTGTTTTTTAATTTCCTACAGTTTTAAATAAAGAACTTACACCACATAACCTAAGTAGGAGCGTGAGAAAATTAAATTCCACACTAACCCTCTCTGAGAGTGTTGAGACATCTACAGAGTGTATAGAATCGCTTTTATCTCACAACTCTGCGGCTTTATCATATAGATAAGGCTAAGTTGAACCCTAAATCAGCTTCCGTGATAAAACCGAGAGATGGAGAATTGTTTGTACATTTTATACTGACAAAAGTAAGTGAAAGCTATTCTGACATGTAGTTTTCTCTTTCCTGTGCTTCTTGGGTATAGCTTAAATGAAGTAAGCCTCAGCTACTATCCTCGAGTCTACTGTTCCTGCCTCATCCCTTAGGCACATTTCTGAAGCTTAGGATGAAATGCTTTGAGCAGGATAGTGAGGAACCCCTCAAACCCCCCTCCCCTGCCGCATTCCCAACTTTAGTTCCATGCCTTATGTAATGAGCAAATACTCTACTTCCAAATTGTTTTTTTTTACATGTGATCCCGACTATGAATTTTTCTTTTTTTTTTTTTTTTTTTTTTTTTTTTTTTTTTTTTTTTTTTTTTTTTTTTTTTGGTTTTTCGAGACAGAGTTTCTCTGTGTAGCTCTGGCTGTCCTGGAACTCACTTTGTAGACCAGGCTGGCCTCGAACTCAGAAATCCGCCTGCCTCTGCCTCCCAAGTGCTGGCGACTATGGATTTTTATTCTTTAATTTTCTATTGCATCAGTTATTTAATCTAGACTCACAACACCCAATCCACATTTTCATCTGAATTAAATTTGCAACTGGTAATAATGATTTTCATCTCTCTAGCTTGGCCGGCATTAGAAAACAGTTGATAGTAACACTTATAAATAACATGTACTATACTTTAATTCAGGTTATCCTCCACCAGCTTGATAGTTTGTCCTCACAGGGTGTTGTTTCTGGGCCCTCTCTCTACTCTGCAAATCACACACACACACACACACACACACACACACACGTGCCTGCGCGTGCGCGTCTAAGTGGTTTTTTCCACCCTGTGATTAGTGACAGAACACAGGGAGCAAGGGTGAAGGATGGCTGCAGCGATCACTCTCAAGGGAGAGAGCCCAGGGCAACATGGGAGTGTTTAACTCGGGAGAACTACTCTCATGATTCTGATGACTCTTTAGAAATATGATCTGCCTGGTTGCAAAAACATGCTCTAAATGTTATGTTCCTTGTGTAATCAAATCACATGGGCTATAGGAGTGTCGAGTGCGGGGTTTGAATCCAAATTTTTCATACTGGGATTGTGATGGCTAAACTTGTTTGTCAGAGACTTGCTTCTGAGCCAGTTGTGAGATTAATTCTTACAAGAACTGACGGAGGGGGGAAGACCCTCCCTTGTGTTATGATGGCACCCCTCTAGGGAGGGCAGCATCTGCCAGCAAGGGGGGCAGATTAGAAGTGATGGGAGGGAAAGCTGCTATTCTTACCTGCCTGCCTTGCCCAGATCCCCTTCTTCCACGGCCTCCTTCCCTGATGCCTTAGCCCAGTTTTACCCTTCTAATTACTGAAGATCAGCAGCTGGACCACTGAGACATTTAGCTCTGTGGACTGAGACGCTACTAGGTTCTCAGCCTCTCTGGCATGTAGACAACCATTATTGAACTACCTATCCCATACTGTATAAGCCAATCTAACAACTTTTCTTGTAAGATATTCTATTGGTTCTGTACCTCTGGGGAACCCCGGCTAATAGAGTTAGCTCAAGGTACTGCTGTGTCTTGTCTTTAGATGACCTGGATAGACATTTGGTAAAACATGAGAGATGCTATTATTCTTAACATGCAAGTATGTATTTCTCTGCGAAAAGAAAACTGGTTTCAAGGGAAGGTTGTACCTCGGATTTGATGCTAGTAATGATAGAAAGGACTTTTAAATCCTACCTTTTGCAACTAAATTACATAAAGTAATTTTACTTAAACCCCAAATACTAATTCAGAGAAGACTGATATACTTAACATTATCCCTCTGTCAAAAAAATGTATTTGGGGTCTGGAGAGATGGTTTATCAGTTAAGCGTGTGTACTGCTCTTGCAGAGGATCTGAATTCCGGAGTTGGGTTCCTATGACCCACATCAGGAAGCTGTCACTGCCTGTGATTCTAGCGCCAAGGGATCTAATAGCTCTGGCCTCCATGGGCAGCACACTCAGGTGCACAGACAGATACATAGCCATAATTTAAAGGGCTCTATTTAGCCAAGATGTTATCTGAAATAGCCAGGCTGATCCATCTCTAAAGTTTGTTCTGTAAGTCATGAATATTGACTTATTGACTTTCAAACATGTTTTCCTGTTTCTTACTCTGAAATCATTTATTCATTCTCTCTCTCTCTCTCTCTCTCTCTCTCTCTCTCTCTCTCTCCTCTTCCTCCTCCTCCTCTACTTCCTCCTCCTTTTCTTCTTCTGAGACTAAGCCTCATTATATTAGCTAGGCTGGCCTTGAATTCACAAGGAGTAGGGCAGTAAATGTGAGCCACGAAGCATCCTTGGCTGGGATATAAATGTCAGGTAACTGGCCCTGCCTTTCTCAACTTCATATTTTACCAGCTGCTAATCTGTTCATCCCATTTAGCACACAGTAAATGTTCATAAACAATTATGAAATAAATGAGTGGACAGTAGAACAGAAGTAAAGGCCAGAAGCTTAAGGGCATTCGAGTTCATGTCTATTAGGAAAGATAAAATGTGTGTACCAGCATCTTCAGGCCAGATCAGACCGGCTTGCTGTGGAGTTCCATGTCTGCTCTTGATCAGCCTCTGGGTCCAAAAGAGTGGAGTCAGCTTTTTCAGAATTATAGGGCTCCACAGAAAAGACATCAAGGAGTTGCAAAGGAGGAAGGGATGGATCCCGAGGAAGCAAATTCATATGTCAGCATCATTGTACTTTAGTGTGCCCTTTTTATCACTTAATAGTTACAAGTACATTTCAAAAATAATTTTCTGTTCAGTTGGGTCATACACATCATTATATATGGATGTTAGTTTTTTAAAGTATATTTAAAGGTTGATCAACAGATCTTGGAAATAACACAGGCAAATTATTTGTCGAAATACAACTTAAGGAAAAACTACATATTAAAATTTAAAAGATAAGGTTATTTCCTGGGTTTCTAAAAATACAATGCAGTTTAGAAAAAATCAAAAGTCACAAGCATTGTTTCTTTTTTTTAAATAAATTTTTATTAGATATTTTCTTCATTTACATTTCAAATGCTACCCTGAAAGTCCCCTATTCCCTCCCCCACCCTGCTCCCCAACGCACCCACTCCCACTTCCTGGCCCTGGCATTCCCCTATACTAGGGTATATAATCTTCGCAAGACCAAGGGCCACTCCTCCCAATGATGGCCAACTAAGCCATCTTCTGCTACATATGTAACTAGAGACACGAGCTCAGGGCGTACTGGTTAGTTCATATTGTTGTTCACAAGCACTGTTTCTGTGACAGTATTTTCATGGGTAGCTTGGGACTCTGTGCCCCAAATGTGGTAGAGACTCTTTGCTGGAAACCTCTCCTTGGATTGAATTCAGAGTCTCCCTGGAGTTTTGACTCTGTCAGAAAGATTCCTGGGCCTAGCATAACCAAGATAACTATGGTCTCAAATACTGGATATTGATTTTTTTTTTTTTGAAAAATTGAAATCCACGATCTTTAGAGACAGTTGAAAAATAAATTTGATACTAATATGGGTTGGTTTAGAAATTCCTCAAACTAGTGACTTCTATTAGGAATTCTACTTAATTTGAAGTAGGATATGTCTCGAGAACAGATGAACTCCAATTTTCCAAGTTTGGGGAAATTTACAACAGTACAGTAATATTAATAGATTTTAAAACTCCTAATCCATGGGAGTAAAAGAAGAGTCTGTGTGCACTTCTGGGAGAGTGCTGCTAAAGAAGCAGACATGTTGTAACTGTCAGTTGTAGTCATGGGTACAATGTTAAATGTAACCTGCTTACTATTGGATACAAAGCTACCTGGAAACAAAATACATGTCCTCCCTCACCTCAGCTGAGAGCAGAGAAAATAGATGCAAGAAAGAGAGAGGGCTGGCTCAGCACTTCAGAGCACTTCTTGCAGAAGACCTAGATTCAACTTTATCACCCACATGGTGGCTCACTGATAAAACTACTCCATAACTGATCAAACTACCTCTGCAGGTACCAGGCACATGGAGCACAAACACACATACAAAGACATACAAGTAAAACATTTGTATAAGTAAAATAAGTAAATTCAAAACTATTTTAACGCAAAGAAAATGTATTTTATTGGAATAAATATAAAGGACGCCATCAAAGCCATGATGCCACAGCTAATATTAGCAATAATGGAACGTTAATATCTTCCTTTGTCTTGCCAATGGTGCTACTACCAATACACACATCTTGTATACTTGTCCAAATATGTATAATAGATATAATTATGTGGAAATATGATTAACCCAGACATTATCTTTCCTTTCTTTTCTTTTCTTTTTTTCTTTTTTGTTTCGTTTTGTTTTTTGAGTCAGGGTTTCTCTACATATCCTCGAACTCACCCTCTAGTCCAGGCTGCCCTCGAACTCATAGAGATCCACCTGCTTCTTCCTTTGGAATGCTGGATCAAAGGTATGCACTACTACCACCTGGCATTTATTTAGGACTTTGGGGCATTATGGAGGACGATGTGAATATTTTTAAATATGTAAAATTATTCACATTATCAAAACAAATACAAGGAGGGTACTGTTCTAGATAGAAGGATTCTCAAGAAATAAAACAACTAAATGTAATGCCTGATTTTATTGGTTCCTTTAATTAAAAAAATAAAAGACATTTGGGAGATAATTAGATAATTTGGATATGAGCTTATTAGACACTTTTTGCCTCAATGCTGACTTGGGTGAAATAATGACATTGTGGCTTCTAAGTAAAGGAGTATGTGGAGAAACACTCAAGACTGAAATGCTGTGGTACCTATAGCTTATCTTCAAGTAGCTTAGGAAAAAAATTAATAAATAAGGCAAAGTAAATGTCATACAATATCCATAATCTAAGAGGGGTGAACAATGTACTGTTTTGGTTTTCTGTTGGTATGAATTTTTTTGAAAATAAAATGGAAAAACTAGAGATCCCAAGTACACATCCAAGGGACTCATGAAGATAGTAGAGTCATGCACCGTGCACAAGGCTCTAGTCAGTCACTCTCATCCCTGTGATTATAATGCAGCTGAAGTCTTTCTACCACCTAGTCATCTCATAGTCATTGTCACGTGACAACACAATGGATTCCTGACTAATTTGTGATGATTCTGCTGTAATAAGCCCATGGTGCTGCCAGCTATATGAAAGTATAGCACATAAAACTGTGTATAGTGTGCACGATACTTAGTGATGATAAATGATTGCTACTGGTGCATATAGGCTGTGTGTTGTCATTATTTTGGAGTTTCCTACTTAAAAAGAGTGCTGTAGCACTCTGGCACCAGACTGTTGGGAATTGGTTCTAATACTGTGTCTTAATTCTGCTTCCAAAAGCCACTTCCAGACCTAAGGGTCCCTACCCCAAGCTAGCTTCAATTGATAATAAAGAATTGCCATACAGCCAAAGGCTGGGCGGAAAGACAGAGACAGGACTTTTAGATTTCACAGGCAAGGAACTGGAGTAGGAGAGGAGAATCGCCATGGTAGAGAAGCAGAGGGATTAGACATAAGAGCTGCAGGGAAGAAACAAACCGGCCATGTAAGGATTGAGAAAGTGGCCCTAGGGGCTACTCCATCATTTGGGTCTGGGGTAGCAGAGATGAAATATCGATTTAGCAAGTTGACTCTGAGAAGTTCAAGAGGAGAATATATGCTAGCATCAGGAAGATTTAGAAGTGCCCAGCCATTGAGCTAGTCAAGGCATATCAATATTAACTGGTGTGTGTGTATGTGTGTGTGTGTGTGTGTGTGAGAGAGAGAGAGAGAGAGAGAGAGAGAGAGAGAGAGAGAGAGAGAGAGAGAGATTTGTGAGCTCTTGAGCAGGTATAGCATACACACAACCTACCAGGAGCCAAAGCAGTTTAACTAAATCGCTGCTACACCAGACACGTGTTTTTTATGTGTCTTGGTTGTGCCAAGAAGCCCTCTATCTGAATGAGTGCATGCCATGGTGTTCATACATGAACATCAGCTAGCCCTGTGTTTATCTTTGTTGTTGAGTCACACTTAGCCGCAGTATTAAATATGCAAGTGTCTTTAACGTACGTAAAGTTGCTTAGTTAACTGGTTTTGTGAATGAGACAAAACATTATTCAAAGTCCCTTCAAAACGAAGATATAAGATTTATGAAGGGGCTTTAAAACTTGATGCAGAGCTGTTTTCCTGAATGTGTTATCTCAAATTTATTGACCTTTCAAAACACTTACAGAGTAAAGTTGGTCAGAACCAAATAAATGGTCATGACTTGCAGACTCACAAGGTGTCCCAAGAATCAGTTTGTCAGTGTGTTACAAAGGAAACCTGAGACAGCCAAGTCCAAGCAAGGTCACTCCCTGCAGAAACCTTAAGGGATGCTGAAGAAAATGGCATTACACAAAAGCACGGTGGAGTGCCAAGAGGATGCCTTCCTGCCTGAGCTATTAGAATTAAATTGCCTTCATTACTTGATTGTTTTATCTGTCTTCTTTCAAAAGAGATGCAGAAGGCTGCTTGTCATCTGAGGCTGAGAGATGGGCAGTACACACACATGCTAAGGTTGATGACAGTCCTCAGTGTGCCCCTCCCACAGTCCTGATAGAACTTTCTGCCACAGGAAACACCCACTCTGTCCTGGAGAAGAGTTCGTTCTTTCTGTCTTTTACTTTCATAAAAGAGTCTTTCCTCTGTCCAATTTTTCACCCTGTAATTCTAATCCAGAATCAGTCTTGACCAAGACTCCAGTTTGCTTTTGAGTTACTTTGGGGAATGGCAGCAGGCTTCCCTCTTACCTTCACCACAAGGCTATCCCCACGTTGGACTTGAATAACATTCTGTTTTAGAAGATCCTTATAGTTGAGTCAGTCATCACTCCCCCTTGAGTATTACCAACTAGGGTAAGTGACCTACAATCATGACTCAGCCTGCTGTTTGTGTTCTTTGAAATTTAAATTTATGCATCATATCAATGTAAGTAGTATTGATCCCAAACAATACCATAATAATACTACAAATTGGAACAAGTTGAGACTATAGTTTAGATGAGAGAATACTTCTCTAGCATGCAGGAAGACCTGGTTTAATTCCCAGGGTTCTATAAAATCTAGTATAGTGATGCTTAGCTGTAACCCTAGCACTTGGGAGACAGGAGGGCTAAATTTTCAAGATTATCCTCAGCTACATAGCAAGTTTGAGGCCAGCCTAGGATATATGAACCCCTTCCCTTTTCTTTTCTTGAGATGGAATGTTTTAGTTAGGGTTTTACTGCTGTGAACAGACACCATGACCAAGGCAATTCTTATGAAGGATAACATATAATTGGAGTTAGCTTACTGGTTCTGAGGTTCCGTCCATTATCATCAAGGCTGGAGGCATGGCGGCATCCATGGCTGCAGGGTCTCACAAACATTTAAGGTCTTGGGATGGTGCTAGCTCCCTGCTTGCAACAGCTCCGGTAAAAGCTATGCCTCTGGTAGTCTCCCTGGATGGCACCTGCCTCCTGGACATCTATGGGGCAGATCTGTGCATAGATCAAAGGGCTCAGGCTCAGAGCAGCTCTGAGGATGAGCATTACACTGATAGTCTGTTTTCTTCACCCAACCCTCTCTGGCTGGTGTGTTTTCTAATTTGGTGGCTTAAAGAAGTCACAGAAAGGAAGGAAACGACAGCCAAGAAAAAAAAATCATTTCCTTATAGGAAAACAAGACTTCCTTAACAGAACAACCACAACAGTGTGAATGACCACATACTAAATGTTGAGCAGAGTGTCAATTTACAAGCGATTTTGTACAGCATCCATTCATCTTCGTCACACTCTTCTATTGTATAGATAAGGAAATGAAGGCTGTGGGGTGAGGCCATTTCCCCCTAGGTCTTATGCTAGAAAGTACCCCAGGCATTCAAACTCTGGTTGGCAACCCCAAAGCCAAGCTTCAGTTACTATGCAGTCAATGTCTGTGATACTTTGAATGAACCCCAAGAGTTTAATGTTAACCTTGTGTATCCTGACTATAAAAGCCTGTATTCATTACTAAAAATTTAACTAACTAATATGGCAAAAAACCAAATTAGGTACAATTTCTCTGCATGAAGTTTACCATGAGTTTCCTTCACTCCCCATGGTACTGGGGATTGAATTTGGGCTGTCCTGCAGGGTAGGAAAGTGCTCTCTACTGACTTGTACCACACCCACAAGTCCTTTTCAGTGTTTTTCTGTGACTGAGTTTTGTAGAAAGCTCTGAGGCCTTGTGCTTGTGCAAGTATTTACCATTGAGATGCATAACTGCTTTTTTATGTTTATTTACTATGTGTATGCATGCACACATGCCTGCCATGGCCTGCCCATGGAAGTTAGAGGTCAGCTTGTAAGTGTTGACTGTTTTTCTCTATGTGGGTTCACTGAGCAAGACTCTGAGGCTTGGATATTGTAGAATACATGTTCCACTGTAGTTTGGATTTGCCACATTTTTTCATTGAAAAACAGTTGCTAGTTTTAATTTTGGATTACTCATAGATAATATATAGAAATATTATTGATTGTGGTGTGGTAAAGTTTTATTCTGCAACTTTATTGATTCCTTCAATAGTTCTAGTAGTTTCATGTGTGTGTGTGTGTGTGTGTGTGTGTGTGTGTGTGTGTGTGTGTTTGTGAGTGTACATGCATGTGCACTTGTGTACTCAAGTACAATCATTCCTTCAGTTTCACATACAAGATCATAAATCTATGATGATGTTTTTTTTCAAGGTTTCTCATTATGATGCCTTTTTGTTTGTTTGTTTTTGTTTTCACTAAACTGTCTAGAGCAAAGCAAATGGACGTGGCAAAAGCTGGTCCTGCTGCCTTAGGCCCAGTTCTTACCAGGAGGAAAATATAGTGTTTCACCATTGTGTGTGCATGTGTTTGTCTGTGTTTGTTCCCTTCGGCATGAAGACAGCTTTCCTCCTGGGCCACTGTCATAGACTCCCAACCATTTGTCAAGGTCGAGGACACCTTTCCCTTGAAGCTTCCTATGCCCAGGTCCACAAGGGCCACCTGCCTTCTGGAAGAGGCGGGATTTTTCTCCTTCCCCTAATATTTGAAAAGTTGTATTTTACATGTGTGGCTGTTTGGTGTGCAGTTATGTTTGTGTACCACAAGAGAGCCTGGTGCACTCAAAGACCAGAAGAAGAGGGCATGTAATTCTCTTAACTGGAATTACAAATGTTTGTGAACAGTCACATGGCTACTGGGAATCAGTCTCTGGTCTTTTGGAAGAACACATCCCGTCCTCTTAAATCCCTGAGCCATCTCTCCAGCTCCTGTTTTATTTTCTATTCCTAAATATATTTTGAACTTTGGAAGAGATGCTTTTTGAGTCTGTTCACATGATGGTGTGCGTGTTAAACTCTGTTTTATCAAATGGTGTATTGTGTTGCTACATTTCTGATATTAAAGCAGCCTTGCATTCCTGGGATAAACTTTAGTTGGTGTCTTAGTTAGGGTTTTATTGCTGTGATGAGACACCATGACCAAGACAACTTATAAAGACAATGTTTCATTGGGCTGGCTTACAGTTTTAGAGGTTCAGTCTATTATCATCAAGGGGGGGCGGGGAAGCATGACAGCATCCAGGCTGGCATGGTGAAGGAGCTGAGAGTTCTACATCTTGACCAGAAGGCAGCCAGGAGAAGACTGTCTCCAAGGCAGCCAGGAGGAGGGTCTCAAAGCCCACACCCACACTGACACATTTCCTCCAACAAGACCACACTTACTCCAATAAGGCTACACCACCTAATAATGCCATTCCCCGGGCCAAGAGTATTTAAACCACCACAGTTGATAAAATCTTTTTTTTAACTTTTTTTTTAAGATTTATTTTATTTATTATATGTAACTACACTGTAGCTGTCTTCAGACACTCCAGAAGAGGGCGCCAGATCTTGTTACGGATGATTGTGAGCCACCATGTGGATGCTGGGATTTGAACTTATCACCTTTGGAAGAGCAGTCGGGTGCTCTTACCCGCTGAGCCATCTCACCAGCCCCAATAAAATCTTTTTATACTATGTTTCACCTTGCTAATATTCTGCTGAGGGTTCTATTTTAATGAGGAAATTAAAAATACAAAGTTTTTTGTTTCTCCTTACAGTCAGTCACTTCCTCTGAAGTTGTGTGTACTTTTACTGTCTTTGGTTTGGGTACACATTGACGCTGCCATAGACTAACTTGAAAATATTGCCTCTGCCTATTTTCTGGGAGAGTTGAAGTTATTCTCCTTTTGTAAATGACTTGTAGAATCTGTCCCTAGAAAAATATCTGAGACTTGGATTTTTTTTTCTAACTCTCTCATATATTACATCCCAACCACAACTTCCCATCCCTTCCTCCCAGTCCCGTGTTACCCTCTCCCCATCTCCCATTCCTCCTCCATTTCCCTTCAGAAAAGAGCTTCCCAGGGATATCAGCCATGCATGGCATAATAAGATACAGTAAGCCTAAGCACAGAACCTCATATCTAGGTGGACGAGGCAACCCAGTAGGAGGGAAAGGTCCCCAAATATGCAAAAGAACCCACGACATCTACTCCCACTCTTAGGAGTCCCACAGAAACAGGAAGCTACACAATCATCACCTATTTGCAGGCAACCCAAACAGGGTCAGACCCAAACAGGCCTTGCATTTTAACTGTAGGAGCATTTTAAATTACAAAATTTCTTGTAATAACAAAGCCGGTATTTGGTTTGGAAAATCAGTTTCTATACTTTTATTAATATTTTCAGTTTGGTGGGATACTGTTGTCATTTCCTTTAATTTTGTCAACCTTGTTTCCTTTCTTTCTCTTTTTTTTAAACTCTACCTAGTCTTTCTCTACTGTCTCCAGTATCTAAGGTCCCTCAGAGGTTGTCTCTTGTTATGTATTCTTTCTCTTTGTGTGTGTGTGTGTGTGTGTGTATTTGGTTTTTCAAGACAGGGTTTTTCTGTGTAGCCCTGGCTGTCCTAGAACTCACTCTGTAGACCAGGCTGGCCTCAAACTCAGAAATTCGCCTGCCTCTGCCTCCCAAGTGCTGGGATTAAAGGCGTGTACCACCACGCCTGGCCTCTCTTCTATATTTGAGAAATGGTGCTTCTTTTGTAAGTCTTGTGATGTTTTTCTTGAAGTTTGAAGATTTAGAGAGCATGTTAGAACATACCATGGCGTTCTAACACCTTAACTGTGGTTGTGGTGGTGGGTCTTTTACTCATCGGGTTATGATTTTCCTAGACTCACTGAGGAGGCTGGCTTTCTAAACACGTGTACAGCTTCTGTGTGTGCTCAGCTTTTACACTGATGGAGCTTGTATTGCTATTGTAACCTGGCTTCCTCTCTTACCCTGGATGGGTATAGCCCAATAGCCAGCACATAACCGACCAGAGCTGCACTTCAGCATAATGATTTAATAAAGCTGCTGCCCCTTTTCTGTTGATTTGCTTCAGGCTGAAACTCATTCAGTGTGCAGGAAGTTAACATTTCTACCCCGTATCATAAAGCTGTAGCTTCAGCAAGCTTCAGAGTTACATAAGCCCCACTCTGGTCTCTTCTGAGCATGTGTACAACCATGTGCTGTCTTCAGACCTACCAGGAAAATTCAGGAGTATATCAGGGCCTGCACAACTGATGTCCCCAGATCACACTATTTAATTTCTCTTTGGTCTTATGGTGTATGTAATCTTAGGCTATTTGCAAGGGTTTCCCTGACTGTTTGACACTGAAACCTCCATTGTTTTGGCCACTGTTTCTGGATATTGGTTGACATTTTGTTTGTTTGGTTGGTTGGTTGGTTGATTTGGTTGGTTTTTTTTGTTTTTGTTTTTGTTTTTTCCCAATGTCTGCTCAGAATGACATTGGACCTCTTTGGTAGGACAATTCATGACCTACTCTTCCCTACAAAATTGCCATGTGCTATAGTCAGGGGGACAGACTACAACAGTTCCCAGCTACAATATCAGAGACTTCCACCAATCTCACTGACGTTCAATCATTTCTCTTGAAGACATTCTTTTCAAATTTGTTGTATGGCTCTGGTCAATGTACAGTATATTAAGATGGTTGTCTTTCATAATTCTATCCATTTTATACTTTTTGGAGAAAAGATTTGCCATCGATCTTCATACAGATAGCTAAGGCCTTGCTCTGCTGGGCATGGTGGTAAACATTTACAACTGCAGCTCTAGGGAGGCTGAGAGAGATGGATCCTTGGTACTCACTGGGTAGCCCCAGGTCTATTCAGCAAGCCCCAGATTCCAGTGAAAGACTGTCTTTAAAACCACCAAGCCTTGTTGGTGATTGACATGGTTAATAGGAATTGAGCCGGGTAGATGCTGGTTGCATCCCTTCTTTGGAAGCACCCATGGTGCCTTCAGATACCATGAGATATAGTCCTCAAGGAGGAGGCTTTCAGGTCAGATCCATCTCAGGAGCATCTGGGCCCTGTGTCTGAAGTGTGTTGTGTCTTCAGCAGTAGAGACAAACCTTCCATCTCTGGGAGGCAGCCAAGGGCAGCAGGAATAGGCTGTGTCTTGGGGTTTTTCTTGGACAGCTATGGACAACTACTCAAAAGAAGGTTTCTTGTGTCTGCTATTAGGGTTTCTGTTAGGAGAACGTTGACTCTTGGGTCACTACCAGTCCAGAACCTAAAGGGTGACACACATACATTGGTGACAACCGTCAGCTCTCTAGTTAGACTTAAGGCCCACTGGATAAGAGGGGTATTATGTACTAGAAATGCCGCTAACTTCTCAGTGCTTGTGAATTCCTATACCCTCAGATTAGTCTAGTTCTCACCCCTCATCAATGAAACTCCTCTTTGCAACAGAGACCACAATAGAAACCACAACCAATCAAAATGCAGAGTTGTGAAGTCTACTCCCCTTGGATACATTTACAAAACATTCCTGTACCTCAGGCTCAGGAACATGGCAGATGATGGGACAGAAAGATTGTAGGAGCCAGAAGATTAGAGAGGTTTTTGTGAGTTTCTGTTTCCTAGAAACATTGGAAGCTACACCCATAAAGTCTCACCAGCATGACTTCCTCAAACGTGAGCTGAACCAAGATGACTCCAATGGCCATGGCCAAAGTGGACAGGAAAAAGCCCACGAAGTCTCAACCTAATGTCAAACTCCAGGCAGCTGAGGAATGCTGGGAGTGAGAGCGGTGGTCTCCTTCAGGGCATGAATCTGGTAGGAGAGTGAGCGGGTTTGGAGGGAGAAAAGGCAAGGAAAAAAACTTGATAATCTCAAAAACTCTTTTTTAAAAGTGAGAACAAGGGGCTGGAGAGATGGCTCAGTGGTTAAGAGCACTGAGTGCTCTTCCAGACGTCCTGAGTTCAGATCCAGGTCCATGCAATACAAAGAGACCCTATTCTACAAGGTGTCCCTTGGCTCCATATACATTCATGCTGTGGAAGTGTGACCATACAGAAACATAGACACACAAAATAAATAGAGTGTCATAAAAGTGTTAAGAGGAAAATGAAACCAAGCCACAAGGAGAGTTTCTTAGGACCCATGCCCGAGCCTTGGCCTCCACATGTGAGCACCTCCGAGTTTTCGTGGTCTAGTGAAGGTTGTTTTTGCTTCATGCAAAATGTGAGCCCTCGGTGTCCTCTATGCTGTAGGTATCACACATCTTAGACATCTACAGACAGCTGCTAGGGTTTGGGTTAAACAGCCATGGAGCCTGCTTTCATTCAAAAGCAGGAATGCCTTCAGGAGAAAAAGAAAGTTCTAGTAAAAATACTTGGCATGTCTTCTGCATCTGTGAACAGTGCTCTTTTCTTCAAGATTAGGAGTCTACCAAGAGGAAAGAAAGTCTCTGTATTTCATGGGGAGTACTTAGAAGAACTGGTCTAATCTTTTTCTTGTGTAAAGTATGCAGATAGTTATTTGTGTAAAGGTATTGTGTATAGACATAGGCATAACTGATCCACGTGCATATAAAACACCTTTAGTGTTTTATGCAATCACATTTCCTAAACTTACATACTCTACAAAGGGAGAAACCGTGCACCTCTCCAATCATGGGCTTTCACAAACATGTAACCATTAGTCACTGCCATCTCTCAGAAACGTGTATTTTCTGATTATTCTAGTATATAGCACTATAACTGGGACACAGTTTTTTAGGTTGGTTATCTGTTTAAAGTATATTGTTTTACTTTTTTAGAGACTAGATAATAGCTTCTATGTTATCTTTTGGAATACCTTTTTTTTTCTTTTGCCCTAACATCTCTTGGTGAGGTATACTGCTAATTTTATGTTATATATGTATATGTGTTAATATTATGCGATGGAAATGCTATTTTATGTTATGTGGCTCTACCACATTTATCTATTTTGGAAACTTAATTTTTAGCAACTAGAGAACGTGTTTATCTAACTTGCCAAGAATAGGCGCTCCAAGCTCTTGTTTTA
The DNA here is from genome assembly GCA_902729485.2 of Mus minutoides. Taxonomy (NCBI): domain Eukaryota; kingdom Metazoa; phylum Chordata; class Mammalia; order Rodentia; family Muridae; genus Mus; species Mus minutoides. The sequence continues at coordinate 355,997 of LR750569.1, forward strand.
TTCATTGTCTAGGATAGTTCTTAGCTCATCTCTGTTCTAACCACGAACCCTCCTTGCAGACATGCTCTGACTCACTCCTCATGCAGGCTCTCCACACTGGACACTCCACCTGGGAACTGTCAGTTTCTTTTTCCTTAATTTATGTAAAATTGGTAAAATTTACATAGATGTAAAACTTTGAAACAGTATCTCCTTCTGTAGCCCAGGCTGGCCTTGAATGTGCCTCAGCCTCCCAAATGCTAGACAGTATGTCCTGAGCGCCCACTCTGGTTAGGTTGCAGAAGTTATATCAAAGTTGTCTGTACTGACTGCTTTCCTGCATCTGTAGATAAACTGTGATACTTGACGGTGCATTCATACCCTTGTTTATCGACTCCTCGATAAATTTAGCAGGGTAACTTATGTGAAGGAAAAGATAGTTCAAGGGAAAGTTGGCTGGATGTGATGCTGTACATTTACAAATTTTCTTTAAATAGGCAAGTGAAAGGAGTTCCAATTTTTAGTTATATTATCTTATCATTCTACACAGACGTGGGACTAACCTTTGAAGCTATTCAAAAGTTACCTTTTCAAATCTGTGTAATCATTCATTGTTGGCACTCTTGTCCAGGGACCATTTTTTTTTTCTTTTTTAAAGAGTTTTCTTTGTCTCTTGGTGTGTGTGTGTGAGAGAGAGAGAGAGAGAGACAGAGACAGAGACAGAGACAGAGACAGAGACAGAGACAGGCAGACAGAGACAGAGAGACAGAGACAGGCAGACCGAGACAGAGATGGAGAAACAGAGACAGAGAGAGACAGAGAGAGACAGAGAAACAGACCAAAGGCCAGGGCTGTTGGTACACATGTGTATGCAGCTGTACCAGCCTTTGACTGTGGAGACCAGGGGAGGATATCCGGTGTCCTGCTTTGTCACTTCCTGTCTACTCCCTTGACATGTTCTCTTACTGGGCCTGTAGTTAGGTTGGCAGTCAGTAAACCCCACCTATCTTTCTGTCTTTCTGCAGCACAGAGCTGCATCTGTCTGTCTGTCTGTCTATCTGTCTAAACATAGCACCAGGAAAGCACCAGAGTGCCCTGGATTAGAACTAAGGTGCCAGTAGAAGGAGCCATGTCCTTAGCATAGACATAAAACTTTTAACCCTTCATTAACATTCTCCTCCTTCTGAAAAATGAATGAATGTGGGAGACGCTTAGCTAAACAGTTGTTAGGGTCTTATAGTTTTAAAACTATGTGGAATTTACATTACAGGTATTTGAGGCTGCCTCTTTTAAGTTCAGGAAATGGAGCATCTGAATTTGATGTACCTGTACTCACTTGCAAATCTTAGCTTCTCTGCTCCAGTGGCTTTGTGAAAGCTCCCCTCCTGGCATAGAAGATCTCTGTACTCCCATTAGCCCTAGCAGAGTTCTGACACTCTGTGATGTCGTGTCCTACGATCTCCAGAAGGAAATCACCTATGTCTCCTATGCCAGTCCACGGAGCACTTCTTTTTCTGAGCTACAGCAACATTTGCCACCCAGATCAGCAACTCTGCTTCCTCTTGATTGTGTGCAACTCTCATCTCGTCCAGGCTATCTACTTTTACTCCCATTGTGCCTCTGTGTTAAGAAGACATACTGACTGTGAGCATCCTCTTCTGTATTTGCCAGACACTGGCAAAGCCTCACTCGAGAAAGCTATATCAGGGTCCTTTCAGCAAAATCTTGCTGGCATATGCAATAGTGTCTGGGTTTGGTGGCTGATTATGGGATGGATCCCTGGGTGGCATAGTCTCTGGATGGTCCATCCTTTCGTCTTAGTTCCAAACTTTGTCTCTGTAACTCCTTCCATGGGTGTTTTGTTCCCTATTCTAAGGAGGAATGAAGTAACCACACTTTGGTCTTCGTTCTTCTTGATTTTCTTGTGTTTTGCAAACTGTATCTTGGGTATTCTAAGTTTCTGGGCTAATATCCACTTATCAGTGAGTGCATATCAAGTGACTTCTTTTGTGATTGGGTTACCTCACTAAGGATGATATCCTCCAGATACATCCATTTGCCCAAGAATTTCATAAATTCATTTTTTTAATAGCTGAGTAGTACACCATTGTGTAAATGTACCACATTTTCTGTATCCATTCCTCTGTTGAGGGACATCTGGGTTCTTTCCAGCTTCTGGCTATTATAAATAAGGCTGCTATGAACATAGTGGAGCATGTGTCCTTATTACCAGTTGGAATGTCTTCTGCGTATATGCCCAGGAGAGGTATTGCTGGATCTTCCAGTAGTACTAGGTCCAATTTTCTGAGGAACCACCAGACTGACTTCCAGAGTGGTTGTACAAGCTTGCAATCCCACCAACAATGGAGGAGTGTTCCTCTTTCTCCACATCCTCACCAGCATCTGCTGTCACCTGAAATTTTGATCTTAGCCATTATGTCTGGTGTGAGGTGGAATCTCAAGGTTGGACACAGGGCCCCCAATGGAGAAGCTAGAGAAAGTACCCAAGGAGCTGAAGGGGTCTGCAACCCTATAGGTGGAACAACAATACAAACTAACCAGTACCCCCAGAGCTCATGTCTCTAGCTGCATATATGTAGCAGAAGATGGCCTAGTCGGCCATCATTGGGAAGAGAGGCCCCTTGGTCTTGAATTTTATATGTCCCAGTACAGGAGAACACCAGGGCCAAGAAGTGGGAGTGGGTGGGTAGGGGAGTAAGGTGGTGGGAGGGTATAGGGTACTTTCGGGATAGCATTTGAAATGTAATTAAAGAAAATATCTAATAAAAAAATGAAATAAATAAATAAATAAAAAGAAGACATACTGGGTAAAGCTCAGTTTCTTAAATTCAGAGATGGCCACATGTGAAATTTCTTTGAACAAACTAAACATGCAAATTACTTTTAACAAAATACTTCTTTTGGATAAAAAGAAAAAAAAAGACTGATTTTACCAGGGGCATTAACATCGAATGGCCATTTTAGGTCGTACACTTCTGGGTCCCTCAATGACAATATGTAACAAGAGTCTAAAACTGAGATGTGTGTGCGGGGAGATGCAGATCATGGAGGGAAGTGCGAGACAGAATATAATGTCATTATGTATGAAAGTGTCCTAAGGAGGGTGGGAAGGGGGCTGGGTGGATAAAGGCAGCTTCTGCCAAACCCGATGTTCAAGACCTGGGACTAGCATGTAGGAGGAGAGAACCAACTCTCACGAGTTATCCTCTGATCTCCACATATGCACATGGTACACACACCATTTTAAAAAATTTAAAGCCAGAATTTAAAAGATTTTTGTAACTTTTGTAACTATGATTGAGGAAATAGTCCTAAATCAGAAAAAAGGAAGAGAAAAATCTTCATATGAAAACATATTCATGGTAGGATTATATTTACATTAATGTTCTAAGATAAACTTTGAGCAAATACATCCACTATGAGAGAATGTCATGTAACTTGAAAAATGGAGCCTGGATTTGTTTTTTTGTTGTTGTTGTTTTTGTTTTTTAATATTTATTTATTTTCTTTCTTTTTAATTGGATATTTTCTTTATTTTCATTTCAAATGTTATCCCCTTTCCCAGTCCCCTCCACTCCCCTTTCCGATCACAATCCCCCTGCTTCTATGAGAGTGCTCCTCCACCCACCCACCCACCCACTCTGCCTCCCCACCCTCGAATTTCTCTACACAGGGCATCAAGCCTTCACAGGATCAAGAGCCTCTCCTCCCATTGATGCTTGACAAGGCCATCCTCTGCTGGATATGGGTCCCTCCATATGTAGCTGGAGCCATGGGTCCCTCCATGTGTACTCCTTGGTTGGTGGTTTAGACCCTGGGAGCTCTGGTTGATTGATATTGTTTTTCTTCCTATGGAGTTGCAAACCCCTTAAGCTCCTTCAGTCCTTTCTCTAACTCCTCCATTGGGGACCCTATGGAGCCTGGATTTGTACAGAGCATCAAGTAACTGTTTACCAAGAGAAAAAAAATGAGATTATAGACCCTGAAATTCTGTGACCAGAATTTTACTCAGCTCAGAGAGTTCTCAGCACTTTGTGTGGGTCCCTTAAACTCACTAGCGAGCTGGGAATCCTTGGTGATCCACTCACTCTGTAGGATTTCCCAGGAGTAAGCCAGTGTGTTCACAATGGGTACGTAATCTAATAAAGCAAATAGCTTTTGCTTGATCTAAAGTGGATAGACAGGGTACTGAGCTCTCAATATTTTGAAAGCTCCTGCTAGGGAACATCTGCCTTGCAATAACTGGTTTATTTTAATCAGGTTAAAAAGCAGAGAAGAACAATGATAGCAAATGGGAGCCATGAGGAAAGGGAAAGAGAATACACTGAGAAACAGAACTGAAACTTTACTGGTAGGAAGGACAGGAAAGGAAACTGAAACTCAGCCAACAGCACAATGAAAACAAAATCCGGATCCAGGTAGGAGTTTAAGAACCAGCATTATCAGAAAGTCAAAGTTACCCAAGTGATAAAGTGTACTGGAAATGAACGAGCTGCCTGACCTTGTTACTCTTCTGAAAAGGGAGAGATAACATCCTGTGTCAACTTGACGAAGCACAGGGCACTGTGTCCAACCACCAGCATTTGGAATTGGGGCTGGAGCTGCATAGGAGGGCATGAAATTTGAGTCGGTGGCAGCAGCGAGAGAGGAGCATGAGAGGGAAAGGTTGGGGCAAATTGACTGCCCTGCACGTATACACACACACACACACACACACACACACACACACACACACACACACATATATGATTAATATTCATAATATACAAAGAATTCAAAAAACAAATGAACAAACAAACAAAAAAACCCAAAGAACCAAGAAGACAAAAGACCCAATTTAAAACTGGGCTCTGCAAACAATGAGCAAAGATTGAAACCTTGGAACACTGGGCTCTAAATGGGAGGTCTCCTGCAAATCCCACCCCTCCCGAGCTCAGTAAACCCCACTGCAGGAGGAGGCAGAAAGAGTGTAAGAGCCAAACGGACTGGAGAACACCAGGAGAACAAAGCCCTATAAATCAGTGGTTCTCAACCTTCCTAATGCTGCGACCCTCACATTGTGGTGACCCCCAACCATAAAATTATTTTTCCCTGCAATGTCTTAAATAATTTGGCTGCTGTCATGAATCAAAGTGTAAATATCTGTGTTTTCTGATGGTCTTTGGTGACTCCTGTGAAAGGGTCAGAACCCACAGGTTGAGAAAGGCTGATCTAGAATCTTCCTCAGCAGTCTGATCTCTTGTGTGCACTGCTCCCGTGTCCTGTGGAACTCATCTTGTTTCCTGATCCCCATTCCATTCCTGCTTATGCTCTATTAACTTGCCCTGTTCTCCCACAGGAGAACAGGAGAATATATATATATATATATATATATATATATATATATATATATATATATATATATATATATAAAAGATTCTCCCTCAGTCTGTGGGTTCCTCTTTACTTGATTGATTGTTTCCTTGGTAGTACAGAGGCTTTAGTTGTACGAGGATCCATTTGTCAATTGTTGGTCTTAATTCCTGTGCAAAAGGGTTCCTATTCAGAAACTCCTTTCTCACCTATATTATGTAGGGTGCAGCTTATATTTTCTTTTAGCAGTTTCAGTTTTTTAGGTGCTACATGAGTTCTTTGACCCATTTTGAGACAATTTTTGGGCAGGGTGATAGATACCGCTATAATTTCACTTTTCTACATATAAACATTCAATTTTCTCAGCACAATTTATTGAAGATGCTGCCTTTTCTCCAGTGTATATTTTTGGCACCTTTGTCAAATACGCTTACAGCTGTAGCTATGTGTACCATGTTTGGGTCTTCTAAACTAATTTATAAAGATCAGTAGCTTTTCTATATACACCAACATTCTCAGAAAGAGATCATGGAAACATTTCCACTTATAATAAGCCCGAAGAAAATAAAGTAGCAATCACCTAAACCAAAGAAGTAAAAGATGTCTACAATGAAAACTTTAAGTCTCTGAACAAAGAGATTGAGCAAGACACTAGAAAATGGAACATCCTTCATACTTATGGGTTGGTTGAGTCTATTATGACAATGGCGAATCTACCAAAATCCATGTACAGATTCAATACAAGCTCTACCCCATCCACCCTAAGCTCCTGCCAACCACAAATTGCTTTTTTTGCTTGCAAGGATTCATCTATCCTTGATGGACTGTATAAATAGAGTCCTACATGTGGTGCCATCTTAAGCCTGGCTTCTTTCACATAACATGTTTTTGAGGTTCACTCATGTTTCAAGTTTTACATGGGACTCTGAAACATTGGAGTTCTATTATCTTTCAGTGTTGTACGTGTATAGTTCTCAGATTTAGTTGGGCTATGTCCCAAGAAGTCCATTATAAGGTGAGAAGTTTGTGAACTGAAGGTGAATTTTGTGTTATATACAACTTCATAGCCCAGTTCCACAGTGTGCCATGGGCCATGTGCTGTTATCATGAGTGACCATGGGACTGACTGGGAGCTGTGACATGTTGCCACTGCCCAGAAACTTAAGAGAAGATCTTCCTGCATATAAGTTTCAGAAAAGAAGAAAACCCCAAGTTTACAGAAGGCTTTCAATGAATGTGTATGGCTTTCACCCTAGGGGCAAAAATCCTAGCGTGATTGTTCAGTAAAGTGATTGCCAGGTAGGCATGAAGTTCTAAATTCAGTCCCCCTTACCCTATATAAAAACCCAGTCATGGAAGGACATATATAATCCAGTCCTTGGGAGGCAGAGGGAGACAGAACGATTCCTGAACTTGCTGATCAGCCAGTCTCACCAAATCAGCAAACTCCATTTTCACTGAGAACTTGTCTCAAAAAATAAGGTGAGGAGTCTTTCTCAAGGAAGACTCCCAACATTGATGTCTGGGCTGCACCAACACACACACACCACATACACTTGCACCCTGCATACACGAGTGTACGTGTGCGTGCACACACACACACACACACACACACATGCATGCATATGTGCACATCACTCATGTGTATATACACCTATTTGACCATGTATACACACAAAGTGTTTTTATCAAAACATCATTAAGCTAGTAATTGACTGCATAGTCCACATGTGGTTTATTCATTTACCTTGTTGATGATCATATGAGTTCTTTTACCCTTTGGTTACTGTCAGTAGTACTACTGTGAACATTTGTATACAAGAACAAGAGCACCTATTTCAGTTATTTTAGGGTGTATTTCTGGGGAACTGGCTCTATTGGAATCCTATGTTGACCTCTTTGAGAAACTGCTAAATGGCTTTTCATAGTGACTGCATCATTTTTCCGTGCACACCAGCCATTTTCACAGGGCTCCTTTTCTCCATGCCTTTGACAACAGTTGTCATTTCCCATTTAACAGCAGCCATCCTAGTGGATATGAAGTGTGTCTTACTGTGGCCTTAAAATATTTCCTATATTTTTGAGACTATAATATAATTGCACTAGTTTCTTCTTCCCTTTCCTCTCCACAAGCCGTCCCATATACCACTCCTTGCTCTCTTTCAAATTCATAACTTTTCATTGTTCTCTCTCTCTCTCTCTCTCTCTCTCTCTCTCTCTCTCTCTTCCTCCCCCCTCTCTTAAATACATAAGTATGACTTGCTTAGTCTCTATAATGCTATTTGTATGTGTGTTTTCAGGTGTTGGAGTTGGTCTTGTTCGCTGTGTATTCAGATGCTGAATTCTGTGCCCCAAGATCAGGTTGCAGTCTGGACATTGGCATTGTATTGACCAATGTGCTGTAAAGAATGTTCCCTAATAAACTCTGATTGGATAATAAAAAGCTACAGCCTCTGACTGGGCAGGAGAAAGAGGACTTGAGGCAGACTTGAGATCAAGTAGGGGGTCTCAAGTAGGGATTATGAGGAGGAAGCAGGAGAGATAGAAAAAGGAGGTTGCCATCAAGGCAGGATGGACCAAGAGCACGTGGCCAAGAGAAGATTAATCAGGAATACACAAGAAACAGAGCAAGACTCAGTTGGCAAGTAATGAGGCATTTATCTGGTTATTAATAGCCTGGCCAAATTATAATAGTCTCCGAACCTGTGTAGTTTAGGTTTCCAGTTTGTTAATACATTTTGATGTCTCTATGCTATTTACTCGGGAACTATTCAGGAAAGAGTAAGGCAGAACCCTCCCTGCCCCCATAAAATTACTTCAATATTCAGAATGAACCACTTGATACTGGATAACCAATTGGTGTGTTCTTCCCTGAGGGAGACGTTTTCTCCTGTTCTTATGGTTCCTTAGTTGCCTGTATATCTTTGTATAGAGTTGAGACCTCCTGGGCCTTCCCCATCCACTTTAGTCTTTTGTAGTCATCCTTGCTTAGCTAACATCTGGGCAGTTGTGTTGGTGAGACTTTATGGGTGTAGCTTCTGACATTCTTAAGGAGACACTATCTCATAGCTAACTGCCTGATACTCTGGCTCTTACAGTCTTCCCGTACCCTCTTCTGAAATGTTTCCTGAGCCTTAGGTGCACGAGCGTTTTGTAGATGTATCCATTGGGAGTGGGCTCCACAACTCTGCATTTTGATTGGTTGTAGTTTTCTGTAGTGGTCTCCATGTGTTGCAAAGAGAAGTTTTGTTGATGAGTAGTAAGGACTACACTTATGTGAAGGTATAAAGACAAATGTTTAGGTTGTTTTTAGGGATTATGCTGGTTTAGTGAAATGGTAGTAGCTTCTCTTTCAACATCCATAACTTCACTAACCCCAGGTAATTGGCAAGATTTATAGTACTACTTTCCGTTTCCTTCTTCAAGAAGGTCTTATGTCCAGAGAGCTGTTGGTATGTGTGCCACTACTGTACCCTTAAGATTCTTGTGCCATGCCAGTCATTATTGTAGTTGGGTGGGACTGTTGGTGGCGTCCCTCCTTTGGAGGCTTGCATGGTGGGTGCCTTCTGGTACTATAAAAGTTGGTCCCTAGGGAGAAGGCTTCCAGGTCAGTTCCAGTTCAGTGTCCTCTGGAGCTTGTGTCTGAAATATGTGGTGTCAAATAATAATAATAATATGATTAATAATAGAGACAAACCCTCCACATCTTGGAGGCCACCAAGGGAAATAGCAATTTGCTATGTTTTGGGAATATCTTGGAGAACTGTGACCAACAACTTAAAAGAGGGATTCTCATGTTTGGTATTGAGGTTTTTGTCAGATGGTCATTGGCTCTTGGAGGGGGCATTGTCAGCCCCGATGGGAAATTTTCATTCAAACTCTGCATGTATGTATACTGACTTACTTGTATTGTGGATATTTTAGGTAGACAGTTAATAACATGATTCCTTATGACTCTTCCAGATATCCTTAGTTACTTTACTCTCCTCCCTCCTTCTGTCTCCCCATTCCCTATCGTAGCCCCTCCTTTTCCTATCCCCCATCTCTGGTCAGGATCAGATCACTGGTACCCTCCATTCCCTCTATTGCTCCCTCACCAACCCACCCTGACAACATCAGTCCATTTTACATTCTTTGTGTCTGCATTACTCCAGAATATGCACTCACATCTGCTAATTTGGATCTTGGAACTCAGGTTAGAGAGAACTGTGATGTTTGTCTTTCTGGGTCTTGGTTGCTCAGTCAGTATGATCTTTTCCAGTTGTAACCATTTACAGATCCAGATCATGAAGAGGGATCTTGGTACAGTCTCGATGTTCCTTTTCATCACACATGCTACCATGGGCCTACTGTCCCATTAAAACATCTTCTTTGGAGAAATATGCATTTTTGTTTTTGCCTATTTTTAAATTTAATTGTGTCTTCTTGTTGAGCTGTAAGGTTTTGTTTGTTTGTTTGTTTGTTTGTTTAAGTATATGTCCTGGATACAAATCTCTTACAGATAATTTGGTTTGAAGATGTTTTCTTTCATTGTGTAAGGTTGTCATTATATTTTCTCAATAATGTCTTTTTATGCACTACCTTTTTGATGAGACAGGATCTCACTAGGTATCCTGTTATCATTCTGTCTAAGCTCTGCCCACAGTTACCTGGCAACAGCCAGGTATGCCTGACTCAGTATTAAAGGGGCTGCTTGCCCCCTCTGTTTGCTGTCTCTTGATCTTGCTCTTACCTTCTTTCTTCTTCTTTGTCCTCTTTCCCCTTTCCCTTCTCTCCATGTGCTCATAGCCAGTCTCTACTCCTCTACTCTCTCTCTCTCTCTCTCTCTCTCTCTCTGCCTTTCTCTGTCTCTACTACCCTCTTAACTCCCCTTCCCATACCCTGAATAAACTCTATTCTATACTATAGAATATTGGGGCCTGGTGAAGCACCTCCTTCCCCATACCTGACTACACATCCACCAAAACATATTCATTCTCCCTTTTTCATTTTATAAACACATCCTATCCCTCAGTGGGTTAGAACTCATAATGTAGGGCAGGTTTGTCACAAACTTACAGAGTCCTATTGCTGTTGTCTCCTAGGTGCCAGGATTAGAGCATGTGATACCTGGATTCCATTCTGAAGTTCTATGAAATCCAATTTTCTTTCCTTTTGTGGATTATTCTTTTGAGCCATTTCTCAGAGTCTAGTATCAAAAAAAAAATTAACCTCCTGTTTTCTTCTGAGAGTTTCATAGTTTCAGCTTCTAGGTTTAGATATTTGACCTATTTGAATTAATTTTTGTATAGAATATAAATTAGGAGTCCAACATCATTCTGTTGCATGTGGATATCCATTGGTGGGGTAGACTATCCGTCTGCATTCTGTTGTCTTGGAATTGTTGTTGATTAGTCATAGATACTGGCTGTTGTTTCGGGACTATAAGTCCTATTCATTGGCCCATTTATCCTGTGTGTATGAATGGTTGGCTTAGCCTGCCTTCTACAGGATAGAAGTATATCAGTAAATTCTGCTAGAGATCAAATGTATAATTGTCTTAGTCTGTTTTCTGTGGCTGTAATGGAGTATCTGAGTCTAGGTAATTTATGATGTCAGGAGGTTTATTTTGGCCCTGTTTCATGAAGCAAGCAAAGTTCTATATTTAGAGGCCATTTCTAATGAGGGCTGCATGCTGTTGGAACTCACAACAGAAAGTGGGAGGATCCCATGACGGTGGAGGAGGCGAGAGAATCCTGAGAAAGCCAACTTGATTTTGTAACAACAGACTCCTCAAGGTAAGTAATCCAGTTTCACAAGAGACAGCACTCACAGGCATGAGGCTTCTGGCTCCATGAGGTCAGCACTTACCATGATGCCTCCCTCCCATCAGTGCCAGTCCCATTGAGCAATGAAGGCTCCAACCCACAAATGGGAAACACTCACACCGCAGCCCTCTTCTGATGCTTTGGTGGCAGAAGAGTGCTGTTAACATTAGGCATGAGTCCCGCCAACAAGCACGCGGAGAGCAAAGGCTAGGGAATTTCTCAAGAACTTGAATGTTTAAACAGAAACAGCCTAATGCAATTGTACTTGGCAGACCTTTCCAAGAAGCATAGCTTTAATTTTCTTGCTGGATGAATTTCTTCTACAGATACAAGATCAACATGTCAAGGAAAGGAAGGTACAGCAAAGACACGGTAAACCACTAGGAAATGGTGCTCTGGGAGGTGAGAGTGCACAGTGGGACGAGGGGCATTAGGATGGCTCACTGGGCATTGCATAAACCATCTCCTTTCCTCAGCCTTTGAATGGGAGAATGTGATGTTAGTTACTTCTCTGTTGCTGTGATAAAACACCTTGACCAAGGCAACTTAAAAAAGAAAGGGTTAATTTAGCTCACAGTTCCGCAGAGATAGATTTTATAATAACATGAGGGCAAGAGCAGGAAGCAGAGGTCCAGTTTCATCAGAATGGGAACAGGAGGTGAGGCTATAAGCCTTGGAGTGGCTCCCCAGTGACATACTTCCTTCATCAAAGGCTCCATGACCTCGCCATACAGTGCCATCAGCTAGGGACCAAGTGCTCAGATACATGAGCCAGTGGAGGACAGTCCTCACTCAAACCACAGCAGTGGTCAAACCACCTAAGACTAAATTCAGTTTAACTGCATGCGATAAAGCTTCTAAAAACCATTTAATATTTTGATTAAATAAAACTTTATTTGTAGTCTGTGTATTTCCATTTAAATAATTACAACACATTGTTTATATTTGTATTATTAATATAGTCCTGTTTAGATATTTAAAAATAATTACCTAACAATTTATTGAGTAGTTTTTTTTCTATCTTGCTAGAAGATATTTATTCCCTCACAATAAATACTATAAGCTTGCCCTGTATGAGCTATTATATAGGCTTGGACCAGGTCCGTGGTCGGTATGTAGCTGCAGAGTTGTGAAACATCCAAATGGCTCTGCCTGCTCTGGTTCTACTGGCTTCGGACTCATATTTCTAGCTAATTAGATCCCTCATCCTCCTTAGCCTCTAAACTCAGCCAAGGCCCATGGGAGGTTTTTTCAAATAGAATTTGAATAATATGCCAAGAGAACCCTATAAAGAATTAGAAAAGAAGAAAACACCAAATCAGAAATATTGAACATGTATCAGTGCATCCCGAAAGAACGAAACTTCCTCAGGCCTCCAAGTCCATGAAAATCTTTTCTTAGACCCGTTTTTTTTGTTTTGTTTTGTTTTGTTTTGTTTTGTTTTGTTTTGTTTTGTTTTGTTTTTTAAACACTACCCCAATACCCCTTTCTTGGGTTTTAGAAATGAACATTATGAATTCATTTCTGAATACCGCTTGCTTCTGTTCCTAGATCCCTAACCTCTGCAGGGGTGTGGGACATGATTGCTAACAGAGGCCTATAGCCCATATGTCTAAATATTTAACAGTTATAAATCCAGTCAACAAACCGTTAAATAGTGTGATAGCATCCTTCCTTGATAAATACAACTTTACAGTGACTTAGAGACAGGTCCTAACCTTGGCTTTCCTGCTCCTGTCCCTGATATTCTTGCTTTAATTCAGGGGGCTGTTCAGATTGTGTGTGTGTGTGTGTGTGTGTGTGTGTGTGTGTGTGTGTGTGTACCCTATCCAGTAGCCAAGATCCTTATTAGTTCTTAAAAAATGCATGTGATCTATAGTAACCTCAGTGAAATTTCAGATTTGAAATAAAAGATGGAAGGGGTGGGGGAGAGGAGGAGAAGGTGGAAAAGAAGGAGGAGAAGAAAGAAGAGAAGAAAGAGGACAAGGGAGGGAGGGAGGGAGGGAGAAAGAGTATGAACGAGTATTTGTGTGACTAGGCAGTGCGACTCACATACCCAAAGTCAAAACCATCAATATTAGACTTCCCTGCTCAGAGGCCCCTCCAGCTGCTACCTGAGCCTACGTTTCCTCATAGTATATCTTAATTCATTTTGTGTTGCTATAACAAAATAGCAGGCACTAGGTATAAAGAAAAAATTATTTGGGCTCAAGGTTTTGGAAGCTGAAATGCGCAAGCTCTGGCAGTGACGTAGGACATGAGAGCAAGCTAGAGCAGGGAAGAGCAATGGAGGAAAAGATTGTGTGAGGGGCACCCTTTTTATAAATACTCGTGGTAACAATGCAACCAGAATGAGAAAGACTTGCTGCTTTGAATATTTGGGGGGGTTACGCTCACATATCCATATGCACTTTGGAGCTTGCATTGAGGTCAGTTCTGTCACGTGGGTCCCTGGGATTGAACCCACGCTGTCCCTTGGTAATGAGCACTTTTATGTGCTGAGCCATCTCACAAGCTCCAGTAAATCTCCAAGTCATTTAGCAGTATTGCTTTGGAGACCAACATGGATTGGGGTAGGCACAAACTCCAGGACCGGTGGGGTCCACAGACCATAGGGCCTGCTGGCTACTGACTCAGTAAGTCCAGAGACTTGGGTTTTTGCCTCTAGCTCACTCCAGGGCAGTGATCGGTCCTTCTGAATGGGTCTTACTGTCCTGACATGGCCTGACTCTCTAGGCCTCAGGGACACAAGGTTTCCTAGGGTGCAGGGGCAGAGCTTGAGTTGAGTCATAACAGATGCCACATGCTGTAGAGGTGGGATCAGCAGGGCTTCTCTTCCTTTGATGTTTGACAGTCTTGTGAGGGGAGCCAGAGGACCAGCCCTGGTTGGTTTTGTGACTCTAGCAGGTAGGACATGGTTCACGTAAGATTTAAAAGGCAAAAATGAGCTTTCTACTCCAGTCAGCTACTGGTCACTGTGACATGAAGTCAGTCAAAAGACAGGAGGTACAACTCTGACAAGGAATGACCCAGCATTCCTCTCCTCAGACACAGGTTTGCCTTTCTCTGTAGGATGGGCCTCACTGTTCAAAGTATAGTCATAGTCTAGGGCTCACCCAGTTCAGCTAGGACATCTGACTAGAACTTCGGGTCCGGCCAGCAGCTCCCCTGGTGAACAGAATAGCTGCATTCCTTGGGGTGGTGGTGGGGAACTGATCTTGAGGTCTAGGTTCTCAGTGTACAGTGGGAGCCAGGCTGGAATTAGCTGTTCTCGGAGGTCTCCTGTTAGCAACAGGATAATTTCACAGCTGCCCAGGTATGAATGTTGACAGTTTTTCTGGTTCAGGCTCATTTGTGTTTCACAGCTAATTTCTGGGATCCCCACAGGCTGGACCATTCAACCACTACCTAGCTCCTTAACTAGGAGAGATTGCGGCAGCTGGCCTCCTCTTGAGGTCTCTGTGTTTGCACCCCAATATTCTTCAAAATGCATTAAGTTTGAGTTAGTCGGTGGAAATTACTCCTGAAAAATAATCAGAGAAATCAAAGGGGTTGGGGTAAGTGTTGCAGCTCTGAGGGGAAGGTTTTCCCAGTCCAAGGGTCACAGCTTTGAGGGTTAGGGTGGGAAATGCTGTTTCCGTTGCTGGTTCCACACAGCCTTTCACATGTGAAACACACCAGGAGTTTGCTCTGGGGAACAGGATCCTGCTGACTAGTGACCCTCAGCTCAGTGGATAGGTTGAGGCGGTGGCTCCCTATGGCAGGATGTCAGTTTCAGTTACAAACATCAGAAGCCACAGGTGGCATGGGAAACCATGAAACCAGCCCAGTTCACACCTCTCTCTAATCAAGACCCAGCTCCTGGAAGAGTACTCTTTGATATTTACAAACCTTCCTGAGAGCTATGTAGAACATCTGCCAGGCATCTGGGAAGTGCTGGATAAAAGTGGGGCAGAATTTCTAAGCCAGCTCTTTATAGCTTCCCCTCCCCTGCTCACCCGTTAGTATGTTGAGCAATCAAAGATGAAGGACAGAGCTGTTGGTCCCCCAGAGCAGGTTGATAGAACTGTGTCAGTCGGTACTGGACAGCTGCCACATCTCAAAAAGAAGACTTTGGAGGGACGCCACAGTTTCTGCAAATCTAGGAAACTTGTTTGGAATGCAATGAGGGAAAAATTGAGAGGAGGTCAATTTTTCCTAAGAACAGCATCATGGATGAGGGCTTGAGGAAGGAGCTCGCCAAACACGGCAGGAAGAGGGGCAAACATGCACACATGCACAAATGCATGCGTTCTCTCTCTCTCTCTCTCTCTCTCTCTCTCTCTCTCTCTCTCTCTCTAACACACACACACACACACACACACACACACACACACACACACACACACACACATCAACATTGTGTCCGGAAATAGTGAAATATTTATAACAGTGAAAACCCCTCACAATAAAGGCTTAATAACTTATGGGATTAAGCAACAACTATTAAAGTGCTATATATTTTAGTGGAAATATGCTTTTACTATATGAAGTAGAAAAGGACAGATGCTAACACAACCGTTATCAGTACATACATGTATCTATGTATCTGCATATCTTTAAAGCAACCATAAAAATACTACTGATAATTCTTTCTCAAGGTGGAAGAAGAACTGCCTTCAAGTCTTGAATGTGTGTCTTTTTGCACCTGAATTTTCAGCTATGGATATGTAGAATAATAATAATCACATTTAGGACTGATGGACATGTGCTCCACTGATCACTAAAACACTGATCTCTCTTCCTCCAAAACTGCTCGTCCAGGGACCAGCTTCCCTGGCTGGATGTCATAAAGGAAGGCTGGAATGAAAGGCTGAAACCACCTGCAGCTGAAGGACGTTCTAGCACCCCATGTCAGGCTCATGGAGTCTCAGAAATCAGTAAAGCTGAACTAGCATTTTAAAGTTAGAGGCAAAGCTGCTGTTGGTGATGACCATGAGAATGTCTTTTTAAAATGAAAAAAGTCATATTCTTAGCCTGGTGGAGTTGCATACACATTTAACCCCAGGCCTTGGGAGGCAAGAAAGCATGTGTACTGAAAGTTTGAGGCTACCCTGGGCTCTGAGCTCCTGAGCTGCAGAGCAAGACCCTGTCTAAAAGAAAGAAGAGAAGAGAAGAGAGGAGAAGAGAAGAAAAGAAAAAAGAAGAGAAGAAAAGAGAAGAGAAGANTATTAGTAGTTTTTAATTTTAAAACCTCTGCTGTTCTGAGATACAGGTATTGTCATGGAGTCCTGACTAATCTAGGATTCAGGACATAGCTAAGTCTGACCCTTGGGTGTTGTGATTACAGGTATTGTCATGGAGTCCTGACTAACCTAGAATTCAGGACATAGCTAAGTCTGACCCTTGGGTGTTGTGATTACAGGTATGCATGGTCATGCCTAGGTGAAAGCTAGTGGAGTTAAATAAGCAAACTGAGAGCTGCAAACAAACTTTTGCTTTTGCTGTATTCATAATAATTACTCTCAAGGCATGTATTTGTAAGTAGAATTCCAGAACAAAATCTCATTTTTCCATATAACTAATTTTCAAGTAATTAGCACTCCTTTAAAATCAGGTATGATTTATATAAGACATAGAAAAATTAAATATTTATTTTATTTTTATTCATGGTCATGTAAGTCTTCATGAAGGGGTATACACATAAGTGCAGGTAGATACCCTTGGAGGTCAGAGACATCAATTCCTCTGGAGGTAGAATTACATACAGCCTGACTCTGGTACTAGGAACTGAACTCTTGTCCTTTGCAAGAGCAATCTTTACTCTAAGCTGCTGATTGGCTGTCCAGCCCCAGAAATCATATATTTTAAAGGAGAACTTCCAGACATGGTGGTGCATACTTTTAAGCCCAACACTTGACAATAGGCAGTCTCTCTGTGAGTTCAAGACCAGCATGTCTACCTAGTCCCTACCTCAAAAGTAAGTAAATAAATTCAATATAATCTAGTCTTACTTTATAATTTTAGGAATAAGGAAGGTCAAGCTTAAGTGATCATGTGCCAAATGACTCACCTAAGGATAGTCAAGATCGATTCCTGTGAAGGAACAATCTGGCACTTATTTATTCTTGTTTGTTTGTTTGTTTGTTTGTTTGTTTGTTTTTGGACAACGTCTCTCTGTGTGGCTTAGGCTCCTCTCAAACTTTCAATCCTTTGATCTCAGCTTCCCCAGTGTTGAGATTATAGTATGTGTCACCACATCTGCCTGCTTTGTTTACTACTTACTCTAGCTCCTGTTGCTATAATCCTTCTGTGATAGTTCAAATGCTTGGCTCAGGGAGTGGCACTATTAGGAGGCCTTGTTGGAGGAGGTGTATCATATGTGAAGGTGGGATTTGAGACCCCCCCCCCCAGCTGCTTTAAAGACCTTCCTTCTCCTGGCTTCCTTTGGATGAAGTTGTAGAACTCTCAGCTTCTCCAGCCTCATATCTGCCTGATGCTGCCATGCTTCTCGCTGTGATGATAATTGACTGAACCTCAGACCTGTTAGCCAGTCCCAATTAAATGTTTGCCTTTATCAGAGTTGCCTTGGTCATGGTGTCTGTTCACAGCAATGGAAACCCTAACTAAGACACCTTCTCAACACCTAAAGCTTCTATGCGAATGCTGTAAACACTTCAGATATATAGTTAATATTTTGTATATCAGTTTTGACCACACAACAAATATTTCATGGTCAGTTATTAATCACAGCACATAAAGGCATGATATCCTTTCATTTTATGCAATGAATTTTTATTTATTAATTACAGTGCATAAAAGAATGATATTTTTTCAGTTTCATGCAACAAACCTCTTTTGCAAACCAATTAGGCACTTAGGAACAAGGCATTGTCCTGAGCATGAGACATCAGTGACCATGTCTAGTGGTGGAATTTATATTATTCAGGGTCATTCACTGCTACCTTTTCATTCCAAAGACATACATTTTAAGTATCTTCAAATCCTTGAACTCCACCTCCATGAAACATGCCAACCCAGGATTAGAAATATTTATGGGGACTGGGGAGATGGATTAGCGGATAATCTGTGCAAGCACGAGGACAGAAGTTCAGATCCCTAAAATCCAAGTAAAAGCCAAGCAGATGTGGCAGCCACCAGTAAAATCCTGGCACTCAGGAGGCAGGGACAAGAAGCTCTGGAGTAAGCTGCCAAGCTAAACTACTGGGAATTGGCAGGCTTCAGGTTCAGCAGGCACACAATGCCTCAGTAAATGAAGTAGATCTTGACTTTGGAAGACACTAGCATCAACTCTGGGCCTCTACACACATGCATGCATGCCACATGCACACACACACAGGCGAAGTGTTAGAAAACCCTTGCACCTGAATTGACCATGTATAGCCTTTTTTCACTTTCTTTTTTCTCTAAAGAATAGTGCAGCATAGTAGCTATGCACATTTCTATGGAACTGGTTATTAATAGAGATCTACATATGCTTTGTAGTTTATGAGAAGCTGAGTGTTGGTTATATGCAAATACCATACTTTTTATATAAAGGACTGGAATATTCACAGATGTTTGCTATCCTCAGTGATTTTGACACCAGAGACCCTCTGAAATCAAGGAACAAGAAGTTGAGGCTGAAGAAATTGGTCAGCAGTTAAGAGCACATGCTACTCTTACATAGGACCCAAGTTCTATTCCAAACACCCATGTCGGGAGGCTTATAATCTCCTGTAGCTCCAGCTCCTAGGGATCTAAAAGCCTCTTCTCAACTTCATGCCAACCTGCATTCATGTGCTTATAACTTCCCAGACACATGTTAGCAACAACAACAACAATGGCAGCGGCAGATGCCCCTGAAAAATGATCTCATCTTGAAGATGTATTTGGAAAAGAAGAAAAATTTCCTATCTTTGCCACATATTTCAGATATTTGAAATCTTGTCAAAAGTAGAACCGTAACAACTTCTTAAGTCTACTTATAATGTAGAATTTGAAAGTCCACAAGTCTAATTTTCCTCTCTTGGTGACACTAATTCATGGGCCAACCTTGCAATGAATGGATATTTTTATCCCTACCCAAATGGAACTACATATCTTGCATGAATCATTGGTCAGGGAGTTCTACAGGTCTTTGTATTGATCCATTTCCTTAGAAGCCACATCCTTTATATCACACTACAAATTTCATCTGAAAAAAATCTTTAGTTCTAAATGTAACAGTATTTAGAGAAAGGGCTTTTAGGAAGGTAATCATTAAAAGAAATCCTTAGGGTGGTCCTTCTTCTACTCTAACTGTTGTCCTTATCAAATGAGATGACTATGCTACCACCACTGGCCAGCAGTGTCCAGCTGCTCCAAAACTTTCAGTACTATGCATGAACTGGTGAACCACATCACGGTGGGCTGGAATTGAGCAGCCATGTCTGCTCTGGGGAGGACTCTCTGTGCATGGATCCACAGGTGCACTCATGCAGGAGAAAAGCCTTTCAAAAGTGAAATTGATGTCTGTGACAGGAAGTTTGCCAATGCCAGGGATCAAAAGAAACATTCCCATGTCTGTACCAGCAACAGGCCCTACTACTGTAAGATTCAAGGCTGTGACAAACCCTACATTCACCCACTCTCTCTGAGGGAAATACATGAAGATTTACTGCAAGACCCCCCATGCCCCTTCACTGGGAGCCCTTGGCTACTCATCAATGGGTATTCCAGTGAGCGACCCTTTGTCCCCTGTGCTTGACTCAATCAGGAAAAAATGAAGCACTCTGTTCCTTCATGTGACTAACCTCAATGCAAGGTACCTTTCCCATGCCACTGGGCCCCAACCTACACACCTTCTAGCAATGAAAGCAAACCTCTGAGTTTGAAGAAGAGTAAATGTAGAAGTTGTGGTATAATGGCCTGTTTTTTTCCCAGTCCCAAGTTCCCTGAAATAACAACTGAGATTCAAATATATTTACAAATATTTAGGCCATATAGCTAAGCTCATTTCCTGACTAGCTAATAATTTAAGGTTTATTTATACTAATCTACATTCTGCCACATGGCTGGTTACCTCTGCTCAGGTACCAAGTATGTTTGTCCTCATCACATCTTCCCCAATGACTCCTCCTACACCTTGTTCTATTCCAGAATTCTTTCTTCCTACCAGATGTCCCACCCTCTATTCTACTCTTTCCTGTAGGCCATAGGTTTTTTTAATTGACAGGCGATACATCCATACAATACATAAGATATTCTCTCTATATCATGCAGAGAATAGATTATGGTGGTGGTGATGATGATGATGATGATGATGATGATGATGATGATAGTATAGGAGTCTTTGGACTATGTTTTAACCTGAGACAGTGATGAGACTGAGGCAGACATGGTGACTCAGACAGGTCTATTAGTTCTATTTGTTCATTATGAAATCCTATGGTGTTTGTACACTTAATTTAATTAAAACTTTTTTCTTTCTCTTAAAAAACTGCCAGGTCTGGCATGGCATCAGAAAAGACTGTGTGACACAGTTCCTACCCCTGAAGCAGAGCCAGCAGGGCATGGGTCTTCTCAGTGCTGGTTGTTGCTGTATGGATAAGGCTTGTTTGTATAATAATATATACTTTTTACTTTATGTTCCTCCTTTGGGGAATGTTCTCCCTGCCAAGATTAATGACTCCATGATAATCAGAAACAGCACAATTCCAGGAAAGTGTTTCGTGTTCCTCAGCAAAATAGTAATACTGTGACCTTTAGGACAGCCCTTAAGGCTGTGGGTAAGAACTCTGAAAGCATGAGTTCAAGAATATATAAAATTAATGTAAGAACTGATGTCTACAGGATTTCTCAACTATGCAAAATATAAGAATGCAATATGAATTGTATG
Source organism: Mus minutoides (assembly GCA_902729485.2). Classification (NCBI taxonomy): domain Eukaryota; kingdom Metazoa; phylum Chordata; class Mammalia; order Rodentia; family Muridae; genus Mus; species Mus minutoides. Next base: position 377,015 of record LR750569.1, read on the forward strand.
AGGGGCTTCTTGGACTTGAAAGAACAGAGACATCTGTACTAATGAGCCAGCTTTATCAGAAAGATATTAAAGAAGGAGATAAAGAGATTTAGAGGATAGTCATGTAAGGACAAGATCCCACCCAGGTGAGCTTATTGTTTGTAGTTGAACAAGGAATAGTTTGGACTTTTAACCTGGAATGAACTACAATCCAGAAATGTAACTTCAAGATTTGGATCACATTTGTGACTGGAAGACACAGGCTTTTGATCTGGATCTTGAGCAATAATGGCCATGAAAATTGGACAATTTTCAGTGTTCTCTTCAGATTGTTACAGTAAATATGACACAGGCAGACCTTCCTTGACAAAGATAAAAACCTACAACCTGAACATAAAATAATTCTACATTTAAAGAAGAAGATAGGCATTATAGGACAGAGGTGCCATCCCAGCTCTTCAAGAACTGAAGAGGAGGATTATAAAGCCACAGCTTGTCTGGACTGCAGAGCAACTTCAAGGCTAGTTTGGGCAACTTAATGAGACTTTCCTTCAGTGAAAATCTCTCTCTTTTTGTAATTTTATTTATTTTCTTAAACTTTGTATTGGTTCTTTGTGAGTTTCACATCACGCACCCCCCACCCAGCTCATCTCCCCACCCCCTCATATGCGCTCTCCAGCACTGTTCCGGCTAGGAAACCCAATGCTGGTATCAGCTGGCATCACTGACTTCTGCTGCTCTCCTCTCTCATGCCCTTGGGGGTGACTTTTTCATGCCCAACCCATCCAGCTCCAGCTCCATTGTGCTTCCCAGTCAAGGTGAGGACCCCACTCTCCCAAGGGCTGCAGCCTGTGAGGGGCTGGGCCAGCTCTCTCAGGCTCTCACACCCTTGGGGCTGGCTCGCCCATGCCTTTACCATCAGGGTCAGCTCCACTGTGTTGCCCAGATGAGGAGGGGGAAGGGCAGGGCTAGCTGTCCTGCGCTCATGCCTCGGAGGCCAGCTCTCCGGGCTAGTGCAGGTAGTGAGGGGGTGATGTGGAGGGCATCACCCCCACACCCGTGCCACCTCATGCCAGATGAGTGGTGAGGCCAGCTCTCCCAATGCCCTTGGGGGCTGGCTCACTAGTGCTCTCTCCACCAGGTCCAGCTCCACTGTGCTGCCCAGATGAGGTACAGCGTCTGCTCTCCTGAGTGCTGTAGCTGGTGATGGACCGGGTTAGTTCTCCAGAGCCCATGACTCCGTGGGCAGCTTTCCCAACTGCCAGAGGTGGCAGAGTGTGGGATGGGTGAGGATGAAGGGCATCAACCTCTGTGCCCGTGCCATCCCATGACAGATGGGTGGCAGGGTCAGCACTCCCACACTGCTCCCACCAGGGCCAGCTCCACAGTGCTGCCTCGGTGAGTTGCAAGGCCCACTCTCCCGGCCGAGTGTTCCCACCAGTGAGAGACGGGGGCCAGCTTTCCCCGAGCACAGCATCCAGTGAGGGGCAAGGAGAGTTTATGCACAACCCCTAGCCATACACAGGTTCCTGTGACTGCCTCAAACAGGGATGTCCCCATCTTCTGTGGTGGTAATATGAGCCACGGACATCAACACCACCTCATGCTGCTGCAGAGCCACAGACTCAGACGTGGCTCTCAGTGACAGCTCCAGCCGGGACCTCACCATGACTCCAGGTGACCAGGCTGGCCCACTCACAGCCGGCTACTCCTCTCTACCCTCAAGTCTCCAGTTCCATCTCTCTTCATAATGCTCAAGCTGCCCCACAGATGGAACTTTCTCTCCATCTGACCATCACATAATCACGCACTGTGATGGCTCCTGCTGCAGGCTGGCCATGTGGTTGGTGGCCCCTGGGTGACATCCTCTATCCATGCTGTGTGTTGTGTGTTGTGGCAGAAAGTCTGTGCCATGTGCTGGAGGGCAGGTTTGTGGGTGGTAGGTATGGTCGCCCACAGGTGTCTGTCTTCCTTCTCCTGTGCAGTGCTGCCTCAATCTAATTTAATTTGATTTTTCTGAGTCCTAGGCATAAAGCAACTTTAGCCTTCAAGCCAGGTATCAAGTTAGGATGAACAAAAAACTGCCATTCTGCTCTGCCCATGAATGATATAAGAACACCCCACAAACAAGGTGTTTGTCCATTACCAGGGGTATGGGGGTGGCGGGGAGGACTGGGGCACCACACCCAGACTGACTGCCAACATGGGGGTGGGGAGGCAGAGGTGGAGAGAGGGCCAAGACTTGCTTCTTTTACATCAAAGTTCAAAGTCACATTCTCTTCACTTGCAAATCACCTCCTCACTCCTGTCCTTTACGTTTGATTTGTCCTTTGTCCCACCCACTGGGGCTCTAAAGTTGATCTCTGTAGGAACAGACACAGCACAGGTGTCCTGAGCTCCCTGTGGTTTGGAGTCCTGTTAAGACGTGCCTCCACCTCTGTTTTCTTTGTAGCTAGGGGGAGCTTTCCTGGTCCTGAGTCGTTTGTTGTTCCTTTCCCTTCATAGCCTGAGGCATATTTGCCAGGCAAGTGTGACATAGCTGCCAATTTTGTCTCCACACTCTGGCTTCAGCCTGTTAACTCAGCCAGCTGCTGCAGCGCGCTACTTGCGCCAGATCTTCCTTCCCCCTGATTTCTACAACTCCAACAATCCAGCCAGCCGGTGCAAGGAAAGGTTATATTTATCTGTGAGACACGCGGTAAGACAGGCAAAGTAAAAGAAGACGAAAAGCGTATTTTGAACATACAGAGATTTTAAAAGTAGGTGCAGTAATAAAATAAGAAGGAATTAACTATCAAATAGCCGAGATGAATAGTAGCCCCTCCCCACCGATCCCTCAACTCTGCTTTGGAACACTCTTGCTTTGTGGTAGGCAGTGCTCTACATGGCTTTTTCTTAGTTTATATCTCTATCTTCAGCACTCAGCATGGTGCTCAGAAAACAATTGGTGCTCAATGAGAGCTTATTAATAGGCAACAGGGCTCAATACGAGCTTAGTTGTAGCGGGAGTTGTTTTTTCTACACCGCTTTGGCTCCGGGCAGGTCGCACACACGCCCCCGCCCAGGAGCTATTTTTGGATCTGCGAATGAAACACACACACACACACACACACACACACACACACACACACACACACACATTTTTAACATGGCTTATTAGCTCAGACTGCTGGGCACTTGTAAGCCCTCCGTGGCTAGCATGTCCTTCCCTCCTGTACTCCTGGCTCAACATCTTCTAAATCTACTTTGCTGCCCTATTACCATCTGTGAAGCCCGCTGGTCTTTGCTGCCCAAGATGCTTCTGGGAAGCCCTTCTGGAGGCTGCTTTCCCTTTACTCCTACATTTCGGATGATCTTCCGTCTGCAGCTCTAAGTCTGTTGCTTGTGTCTCTCCTGGGTCAGCACAATTCTCGCTTCCTCCTCCTCCTCCTCCTGAGTCTTACCCCGCGTGCAACCCTAAAGGCCCTGCCCTGTGTCCCTTTGCCCAGCCATGGCTGTACCGAAATCAAATTCAGCCTGGGGGCAGGCTTCTTTTAGCCTGTGTGTAGGACACTGCAACATGTTTTGTTGTTGTTGTTGTTTTGCGCAGTGGAGGTGGTAGGGGATGGTAACACAATTCTCAAGAGAACACCAACCGCTACAATTAGTAGAACAGAATGGAACAGGGGATTTTTCTGAAAGATGACAGAGAGAAAGAGTGAATTGGAATTTTGAAAAATTAACGAGACAGTGCAGAGAGGTTCCCGGGGTGGTCTCCTGTAGCCATAATGTCATATTTTGCCTCTGACTTTTGGGAAAAGTATTGAATCTAGCACATTATCGGGGTGGGTGCTCAGTGGAGCTGGGATGAGAATTCAGAAGATGAATTTTAGAGCAATGTTCTTCACTCACACATCCCTTTATGCTATAAGAATGAACACAAGTTCAATTGATCACCAAATGCTTTTGAATTACCAGCAATTGTCTTGGTGATTTTTTTCTTTAAATATAAACCACTTCCCAGATATGCAGGTCAGTTTTGCACAGAGGCCATGCTAATGCTCTCAATCGCGTTCCAGCGTTAGCATGTGAGCTGTTGAAGCAAGCATGTTCCAAACAGAATAAACATAAACAGGAAGGACTGCATCACCCTCTATCATCAAACAGGAAAGAAACACTGTCAGCCTTTCAGAGACCAATGCTCCTTCAGCAGCCGTGAGAAAGCCTATGAAGTGCGCAGTGTTACTCGTCACCGTAAGACCAAAACAGTGTTAATCGACTCGTGCAGTCATGTTCTAAAGGGTTTCCCAATCATAGGGCAACTACACCTCTTTCTGACTTAAGTTCTAAAAATATAGAGAACTTTGTCTACCAATATTAAATTTGAAGTGTTTTATACCCACCACCGCCGCCCCCACCCCCTCCGTTAGTTTTTTGGACAAAGTCCCAGTTTCTTGTTTTCAGGCCAAAGCCTGAAGGATGACTGTATAAATAGTTCTAAGACGCCATCTATTTTTCTTCCTTCCTGGAGATAATCTACAGAGTGTCTGTCTGGACACATCTAATGGTTAGCCAGATGGCATTTCCAGATCATTTTTTTTCTAGAAGCCCAAGATCTCATCAGATACAATGGCATGATTTCAAGCTGGTGCAAGAAAGCAGTATAAAAGCCATGGAATGAACCAGGGGGTAGGGGGAATATAAGTGCAGGAAACATTTATTTTTAAAAGCAACAGCTGAGGGCAAGACTAGAAAAATCCTGTGCGTATTGAACCTGTCACAGCTCTTACACAGCACTGCCCTGAGTTTGTCTTAAACACCATCAGCATATCTCAGCTGTGGTCTACATGCCACTCAAGGGCCTAAACACCTTTCATAGCCAGAACTGTTAACTGCAAGGTTTTCCTAGCTGAACTCAAATCCATTGCAAAGCAGCTGAGGCTCAGGCAGGTGCAGGTGCAGTGCACGTCGCCAACAGACCTTGGAATGTCTCCGGGGAGGTGCTACATTTACAGAAACGCAGAATGCAAGAGTTATGGGGTCATGGCAGCTGCCATCAAGACGTCAGAGAAAGCCTGGGAAGCTAGGCAGTGTGTTAGGTGTTGATGTCCATGTAAGGCAGCCCCTGACAGGTGATACATGATAGAATTGTGGGCATAAAGCCACAGTGGGGGTTGAGGGGAGAGGAAGATAGAAGTTTCAGCAACAGTGAATTATCCAGGGAAACATTTAAATAAATGCAAAGTAAGCCCTAGAGAGTAGCCCAGTGGAATCAGGATGTTTAGCCTGAGTCTCTTTCATCAGGTATCTGGGAAGTTTGTAACACTTCTACTCACACCTCATCCTCATATGTAATCAGGGACACATAGTTGAGTTTGTCTTTCAAGCTCTTGAATTTTCTTTGAAGGTGGAAGTAGGGGAAGGGCAAGGCTGACCTCAAACACTATGTAGTCAATGCTAGCTTTGACCTGAGATACTTAAATCCCTTCTGCCCAGTCTCCTTGTTGCCGGAATGTGCCACTACTCAGAGTTGGACTTGAACTTTTGATCAATGCTGCAACAGTTAACCTGAGAACTCTTAGAGACAGAATGATACTTTGTCATTGTGAGATAGACAGGGACCTAAAAGCCAGGGCTGGGTGCAATAGTTTGGAGGCTGAAGGCCTCTATGGTAGTCAATTTTGATAGTGAAATATGACCATTGTGGAAGCACACCTCCTCCAAGTCTTTCTATGAAGATGTTCCCAGAAGGCTGAAGAAGAAAGATCTGCCTAGATTGTGGGTGGTGCATCCCATGAAGTACGGTTCTGGACTGAATAAAAGAAGACAGGGAGCTGAGCCTTCATCTCATTCTGCTTCCTGACCACAGACTTAATGTGACATCACGTTATCCTCTGATAATCATGCTTTCCCCACTATGATGGACTGGACCCCCAAAGCCTTTCCTTAAGTTGCTTCTCATTGGGTATTTGCTCCTGGTGATGGGGAGAGTATCTAATGTCTCCCAGTGCCCAAGGCAGCAGGGATGGGAAATACTGTGGACTTTCAAGAGATGGGGCTTGGTAGGAGATTCTTAGGACATCCAAGGCATAACCCTAAAAGCAACTGTGGGACACTGGCTACTCCTCCTTTCTCCTCACTTCTTAACATCTACAGTGTTTTACAGCTGTATGTATTTTGGTCATGATATGCTGCCCTCATCAAAGGCACAAATCAAGAAGTCACCTGATTATGGACTGGGACATTCAACAGGATAAGGCAGAATGAACCTATTCTCTTTATAAGTTAAATATCTCAGGCATTTGTGTGTGTATGTGTAGTAACACAAAATTGATAAGAGGGAAGGTCCTTTATATTTGTGACAGAGTGTTTTAATTGTCAACTTGGCACAATCAAGAATCACATGGGAAGAGAATCTCAATGAAAGGTTACCTAGATCAGCTTAGATTGTGGGCATTACCTTGACTATGGTATCTGAGGTGTAAGAACTTGCCCACTATGGGTGGCATAATTCCCTAGGCAGGAGATTCTGAGATGTTTAAGAGTAGAAAAGTTGAACTGAGCACTAGCATGCATAGCTGAATTCATTGCTCTCTGATCTTTACTGTGGACATGTTAGAAACAATTGTTTCAAGTTCTTCCTGCCTTGGCTTTTCACAAGGATAAGCTATGAATTGTGTCAAAACAAAACAAAACCCTTTGCTTCTTTAAGTTGGTTTTGTTAGCATATTTCTTGTTGTCAAAGCAACAGAAAATAAAATGAAGACAATATTACTCTTCTTATTTTAATGTTTGATTTTTTAATAAAAATATTTTTTAAAAATAGTAACTGCAACATTTATTTCTATTTGCACCTAATAGATCCTGGACAGATTAATTATTTCCAATAATTTGAACACTGAAATTATTTCTGTATGCATCAAACTCAATAATTTTCTACAAAAGCAAAAGCTTTTCTTAAAAATAAACATTTTATTTATTTTTAGAAGTTAATTTCATTTTTTGTAATACTGGGGATTGAACATAGAGCTTTGTGTGTGTTATGTACACTACCTCACACTGAGTTGCTGCTCCAGGCCCTGCCTAATATGAAATTAATTCTGAACCAAGTATATCCAAAGGTGAAAAAGTTCAAAATATAAGAAAACAACTTGATGACAAATCATATATGGAGAGCTTCTGGGGCCTGTTGGCAGGAATCTGACATTGGCCAAGGACAAGGAAATGGGCTTCAGGCAGGAAGCTGACATTGGGGCATGACAAGGAAGTAAGCTCAGGCAGGAATCTAATTTTAGGCCAGAACAGGGAAGTAAGTTCAGGCAGGAATCTAATGTTAGGCTAGAATAGGGAAGTAAGTTCAGGAAGGAATCTTAATTTTAGGCTAGAACAAAGAACCAGGCTTTAGGCAAGAATGTTAGTTTGGACTAGGGCAGGGAAGTAGGCTCAGATGTTGTGGTCATCCTGATTCGCCCTTAGAAACAGTGATCACCATGGGACTCTGTTTATTGTCTTGCTTGTTCCTTAACCTAGAACTGACCTTATTACTTGCATGTAGTTAAAATGGTATAAAAGCAGATTGGGAAAAAATAAACTAGCCTCAGCCTCAGAATGGGCTGGGGTCATGCTACAATGCTATCTAATTGTCTTTCTTTTTTGTATTTATTTATTTATTTATTTATTTATTTATTTATTTATTTATATGAGATATTTTCTTTATTTACATTTCAAATGCTATCCCTAAAGTCCCCTATACCCTGCCTGCACCCTGCTCCCCAACCCATCCACTCCTGCTTTCTGGCCCTGACATTCCCCTGTATTGGGGCATATAATCTTCACAAGACCAAGGGCCTCTCCTCCCATTGATAGCCTATTAGGCCATCCTCTGTTACATATTCAACTTCATTTCTCTGGGGGAAGTTATATTGTTCCTCCTATAGGGCTGCAGACCCATTTAGCTCCTTGGGCACTTTCTCTAGCTCCTTCATTAGGGGCCCTGTGTTCCAGCCAATAAATGACTGTGAGCATCCATTTCTGTATTTGCCAGGCACTGGAGAACCTGTTGATTGACGAAGCTGGCTTGGTCAGATGGAGCCTCAATGTTGGAACTCCAGTAGGTGGGCTACAGTGAAGGACACCGTGGGAATTGGAAATGCTCACAAATGAAAGTAAAAAAAGATTTGGGCCAGCAGTGAATAAGCCTTGTAGGAGGACAAGGTAATGGTAAAATGTGTTTTATGTATGTGTTTAGAGCTGTGATAAAATCTAGAGAAGTGAAGGTAATTCTCATAGATGCTTTCAGGATAATCACAGTTATCCTAGAATGAGAGAGAATGGGTTTGAGAAGAGCAGTCCTCCCTGCCTATCTGGGGATACTTTGGTGAAAGAGAAAGAAAATGAACATAAGCTGTTTCAGAACTCTCCTAGGGACAGGAGGAGGTCGGGAGATGTCCTGCCTCCTCTCTGGCTCTTACTGGAGGAATGCTTGATTCTGGATCCCTTAGGTAGGATATCTGGGTCACATCTAGTTCTCTTCCCTCTCTGTCTATTGTCTGTCTTTGGTGCACCAATCTGTCCATGTCTGTCAGTTTATGTCTGAGTTTTTGTTTTGTTGCTTGAATGTTGTTCTGTGTTTCATGTTGAAAAGAAAAAAATGGTTAAAACTTTATCTGCTGGTTATTCACACCTCGATTTAGTTTTAACTTATTAAAAAAAAAAAAAAGCAGTATCAATTGGCCTTTGTAGCCCTGTACCTGTAGTTAGGAGTCTAGCATAGCTGGAGAAGTCCTGCTAGGGCCTAATTGTCTGTACAGCTACTCTTAAAGGGGCCAGAAGCTTCTTGGCATCTATGGAAAGGGAACTGATGGCTGTTTTTTTTCTACAAAAATCTCTGTGACTGTGATTATTGGGTTCAGCAGGAAACAAGGTGTGCCTCACATGAAATTACAGCTAGAAAAAGTAAGAATGTTGTCTAGTTTAAATATATAAGATGTGAATGGCATTTTATTTTTGTTTCTGACTGGTTTTAAAAGTATAAATATGCCCTGCATGTGTTGGCTATAAATTATTGGCTTATAAATTATTGGCTATGATTAAAAATTTGTAACATTGGTACCAGAAAGTTGGCTTAAAACTGGTAACTCAGGGTTGGAGTCATTCTAAACAATAACATGTGGCATGAGCCAACCCAGGAAAACAGGTCTCTAAATTGGGATAATGTTTTATGTAATTCTTATCCTACAAATCAGACTAGGATTTAGAGCAGTATCTCTTTGAGGAATTGGAGGCTGCACCATCATGTGATTGTGTGCAGGAACTACCAGCCAAAAACTTTGTAACATGGAGGTGATTCAATTGGTGTTTTTGGAGAATCTGGATTATTCGTTGGAGGTTGAGTTTTGCTTTCCAAAGTTATGGATGTGCTCTAGTGTTGCAAAGGAAAATTAAAAATTATAGTTAAAATGCCAGTGTTCCATTGGTTGCAATTTTCTGTTCAATCACAGGCTCAGGATTCTAACTCACACATATTTGTAATTAAGAAAAAAAATCAAGCAGGTGAAGATTGTTGCAAGGTTTGCAAAGGGTTGATGAAACTATGGAACTTGTGGGGGCATTGCTGCCTGGCCTGACTACTCCAGCTGCCATTCCAGGAAATGCATGTAGAATTATCATGGATTTGGAGGACTGTTTTTATACTGTTCCTTTGCATCCTGGTATCTATGGGAGGATTGTGTTTGGTGTGCCGGCTTGTAATTTTGGAGAGCCCATGAAGTGGTATCATTGGAAAGTTTTGCCTCAAGGAATGGCTAATAGCCTTACACTGTGTAAAAAATTTTGTCGTGGAGGGAATAGGAGACTTATGGGATAGCACTTGAAATATAAATGAAGAAAATATCAAAGAAAAAAATGAAAAAAACCCCACAGTCACTAAGATCAACAACTAATAAATGGGACGTTGTGAAAATGAAAAGCTTCTGTAAGGCAAAGGACATCTCTGATGATTCATATATGCTTGGGCCAGTGAGTGGCACTATTAGGGGGTGTGACCTTGTTCGAGTAGGTATGTTACTATGGGCATGGGCTTTAATACCCTAGTTCTAGGTGCCTGGAAGTCTTCTCTTAGAGGCCTGTAGATGAAGATGTAGACCTCTCAGCTCCTCCTGCACCATGCCTGCCTGGATGCTGTCATGCTCCCACTTGAGGCTACTAGACGGAACCTCTGTAAACCAGCCCTAATTAAATGTTGTCCTTATAAGAAAATAAAAATTTTTTTTGTCACTGCTTCAATACAAGAAGTTAGGACTTTGAGTCTTTCAGTGTATAGTATTCATTATATGGGAGGTGTTTTATTAGCTGATACCTCTGAAGGTGTTTTACTACAAGCCTTTGTTCTTATACAATGAACTTTAAAATTTTGGAGTAGTTGTTGCTCCAAAAAAGGTTCAAAGACAATATCCTTTTAAATATTTGAGACATAAGTTATATCATAAACAAATTGTGGCATAGAAAATTCAAGTGAGAAAAGATAATTTACTTACTTTAAATGATTTTCAAAAGTTGTTAGGAGATGTTAATTGGCTAAGACCTTACTTAAGCTTACCATAGGAGAACTTAAACCTCTGTTTGATACCCTCAAGGGAAATTCAAATCCTAATTCCCCTTGGCAATTAACTGATAAGGGACAAATAGCTTTGCAGAAAGTAGAGGAAGCTATTAGTCAACAACAGATACATTATATAGACTGATCAATCACTGACTGTTTGCGTGCATTATTGCTACTCATGTGCCCACAGCAGTCCTTTGTCAAAAGGGACCATTAATGTGGATTCAACTACAAAGAAAGTTTTAACACCCTATTAGGAAGCTGTTGCTTTGTTAATACAGAATTGTAGGATAGAATCATGAAGGTATTTTGGGAAAGAACCTGATGAGATATTTATTCCTTATTCCAAACAGCAATTAAATTGGTTATTGCAGAATACTGATATTTGGCCTATTGCATGTGTCAACTTTTCAGGCAAAATTGATAATCATCTAAAAGACAAGTTGTTACAATTTTTCTCTATGCATGCTTTTGTATTTTCTGTAAATTTACACATGCACCCCATAGAAAATGTGCTTACTGTATTTACAGATGGTTCATCTAATGGGAAGGCAGAATACGTGATTAAATTACATGTTCATTCTCTCGAGTTTCCCACTGCTTCAGCACAAATAATTGAATTTCATGCTGTAGCCACTGTTTTTGAAATGTTGGAAAAACCAAGCTTTTAATTTGTATATTGATAGACAAGATATAGCCCATGGTTTACTATTGCATGAAACTGTCCCCTTTTCTAGATACTGCTAATTCTCAAATTTTGCAATTACTTTTGCAAATACAACTTAATTTAAGAGAACCTACAGTTCCTTAATTTATAGGACATTTAAGAGCTCATACTGGATTGCCCTGACCCCTTAGTGAGGGCAATGCCACAGCATATTTGTATACAATGCAGATTATAGGCCTTACACAGGAACAACAATTGACCAAACAATCTCATTCTTTACATCATCAAAATAGTAATAGCTTGAGACTATAACTTGATATTTCTAGAGAATGTACACATCAAATTGTAAAGACTTGTCTTCAATGTCCTCAGTTTTTTCCTGTACCACATAATGGTGTTAATCCTTAAGAACTTATACCTAATCAATTATGGCAAATGGATGCTACTCATATTTCTGAAATTTTAATTTTAGAAAATTAAGATATGTACATGTGACTACTGACATCTTTTCAGGCTTTCCTGTTGCAACTGCCTTAACAGGAGAAGCAACTAAAAATGTTCCTAAAAATAGTCATTGCCTATGTTGTTTTTCTATACTTGGTGTTCCAAATCAGATTAAAACAGATAATGGAACTGGCTATTGGAGACAAGCATTTGAGATGTTTGTTTGACAATTTAATATTACCCATGTTACTGGGACCTTATAATCATTATGGACAAAGTACTGAGAAACAGGTATTGTGGAACTTAAAAACAATATCTTCATAAAATAAAAAAGGGGAAGTTATATCGCTGTATATCACACAATTATTTAAATCATGTTCCTTATTTTAAAATTTTAAATTTGAATGCCAAGGAACTCTCTGCTGAGTGTATATAGCACCTTACAACTAGGCATACTTATGCCTAGGTGAAATGAAAGGATCCACTTACTGGCATATGGCATGATCTTAATCAAGCATTTAATATGGGGAAGAGGGCATGTTTGTGGTTTTTCTGCAGGATGCTGAAGGAGCATGTTAGCTGCTAGAGTGATTGGTGAGACATGTTGATTCTGGGACAAAGAATGATGCTGATCTCTGAGCTTGCTGAATGTCCTGACAATGGTGACTGGGAAGTTATTCGACATATATGTTCCTGACCCACCTTTGCTTGCCTATGACCCAGAGTGGACAAACTCCCTTGCCTCAAGCTTTTAGACCTTGTGGGACAGAGAACATGGAGACTGTGGAAACTGCCTTCCAAAAAATTAATCAAAGAGAAATTATAATGACTCTTTCCCTTAATATGACCAGCTATTCTGACTCAATCATGGACTGGTCTAGAAATCAATCCAATATTGGAAAAAAAGAAAATGACAGTCTTCATTTGGAAGACTTGTTTTGGACATGTTCAGAGACATATTTAAAAATTGACAGATGTCTTATATGAAGTAATGTTTGCAGTGGATAAAATTGGGACAGGATCTGGATTTCAAACAAGTGTTAGTGCATGTGCTAAAGCTCCTAATCTTTTATTAATTGGTCATGTTAAAATTACTTTTGTTTTTTCTACAGTATTTAATATAAGTTGTATTGATTATACACGCTCTAATTGTGCTAGTGTATTGAACCTGGCATGTCTGTTATGGAGGTCTATCAACCAGCTTTTGTTTTATTGCCTATGAGTATTACAGGACCTTGGTATTCTGAAAGAAGCAGCTTGTAAATACAGGAAGAAGTGGGTGAAAATAAACCTGCCTCAGCCTCAGATCTGGCTGGGGTCACGCTACAATGTTGTCTAATTGTCCTTTTTCTTTTTAATCCTCACTCCTGTGCTGGAGAACCTGTTGACTGACTGAACTGGCTTGGTCAGTCATACCTTATGAAACGCTTAGAAAGAAGTGCACAGTCTTTACTGTGCATATAAACCTTAAAGGATGTGAAACTCATGACCTACAGAAACTCATAACCCAAGAAATTTTCAAAAGCAAGTTAAACCCTAAGACATTAAAGTAAATAATAATAAGGAATACAAATTAATAGTGCAAAATGAATGTGTAATAGAAGCAATAAGACAAAAGGTCAGGTTTTTGCTATAGTGGAAAAAAAAAGGTCGGAAAGGATGATTTATTTGAAGAAGAAAAACAAGAAGGAGGAGGAGACACAGATTACTAATATTGAACCCGAGGGGAAGATACTGCTTAAGATCTTATAGACTTGAAAATATAAGGATATAATGACTATCTAAACAAATGAGAATGACTAAGGAATCCATCACATTCAACACAATACAACAGAAAACCCCTCATACTAGTACAGAAGAAAGAAAAAAAGTGATAATCCAACCAACCAGAAAGATAACCATAAAATTAAAGGAATTAATAAATGTCTGACAATAGTAACTTTAAACGTAGATGGCCTCAACTCACCAGTAAAGAGACACAGAGTAGCTGAGTGGATTTAAAAAGAAGCTTCTGCCCTACAAGATGGCTTGCCACCAAGCCAAGCAATCTGAATTTCATCCCTGAGACCCACCTGATGGAAGAAGAGAAGTGACGCTCTCAAACTGTCCTCTGATCTCCACATGTGTGTTGTGGCACACGTGCCTTTACATACATACATACGTACATACATGTGCACACATAATAAGTTAAAAAACAAGTTCCAATTAGGATCTAATTACTGACCACCATGTCTATTATTCAGTAAGTTTATATAATAGCCAAGTACTTAGGATCCAGGCCAAGAGATATGGAAGCTAGTGCAATTCCTGTTTTCCCAGGAGAATAGATATTGATCAAACAATGACAGCTATAGATTCCGATATGTGTCACAGGAGAATGGCAGGGTATCCTGGGGTTGAGCAGAAAGACCACCCAATCAGAGGTTCCGGGGCAGCTCCCCAGGATAATCTGGGGAAGAAGAGCTGAATGAAAAGTAGATCTACCCACATGTAGAGATGAGGGAGACTATCTCCTATGCCAGATATGGCCGATAGCAAGCATGCAGGCCAAGTGGTGAGGCAGCCCAGACAGCCTGAGCTGTTAATAGAAGGGTGCCCATGTATCCAGAGCTCACTGACATCAGGTACTCTGTGTCTCTTTACTGGGGAGTTGAGGCCATTTACACTTAGAGAGCCAGAGCAGACCCAGGTTTATAAGAGCACCCACTGCAGCTTGACTTTGGGTCTTCTGGGCAGTGGGAGGCAGAAGAAGAGTTCCAAGCAGGAAAGAAAGCAAAGGCACCCGTTCCAACACCTGAACCAATGCTCACTTTTCCCAAAGCCCCTGCCACTGATTTGTCTGCCTGACTGAGCGGGAAGATATGAATATTCACATCCTGTCATGGTTCTGCTAAGAGACCCTTACTAGCACCCATGGGTCCAACTGGTAAATGGTGTCTAAATGTCCTAGGCTGTCATTTAGAGCCACCCTCATCCAGCCCTCCTCCTAACTAATCCTTCCTGCAAACTCAACTGTTGCTATTCCTATATATATTTACTGTCTTTCCATTCTTTCCCTTGAACAATTTTCTCCACTTAAAAGCTTTTATTCAATCTGGCAATGCAGTTCTGCTGACAGAAGATTGCAGGGAGATGTGTAGTCCATTTAGACCACTGTGATAAAAACATCACTGACTGGGTGACAATAGATATTTCTCATTGTTCTGAAGGTTTAATGTACAGTGAACACATACTTACAATTCTGTGTTGTGGTTTTTTTTTTTGTTTGTTTTTTCGAGACAGGGTTTCTCTGTGTAGCCCTGGCTGTCCTGGAACTCACTCTGTAGACCAGGCTGGCCTCGAACTCTGCCTCTGCCTCCCGAGTGCTGGGATTAAAGGCGTGCGCCACCACGCCCGGCTTGTGTTGTGTTTTATAAAAAACAAAAACAAAAACAAAAACAAATATATGTTTTGTAGAGCATGGTATGGTGTGGTGGGAAAGGTTCCTTGGCAGGCTCATGCTGAGACATCCCTTCTCCCTAATGTACCAGCCATACATCAGGTATTTATTTGGGGGCCTGGGAAGGCAAGTTGAAAAGGGAATAGAGTCAACAAAAGAAGAATGGAGGGAGGGAGAGAGGGAGGGAAGGAGGGAGGGAGGGAGG
>LR752537.1:4341-78572 GCA_902729485.2 Mus minutoides
CAGACTTTATATGCCCCAGTACAGGGGAACGCCAGGGCCAAGATGTGGGAGCGGGTGGGTAGGGGAGCAGGGCCGGGAGGGGGGAGGGTATAGGGAACTTTCTGGATAACACTTGAAATGTAAATGAAGAAATTATCTAATAAATGTTGGAAAAAAAATCATAAGTAGGTTTGTGGTATCACACTGCCATGATGGGAGAGAAACCTGAACTAAAAGGGGACAGTGGACACAGCTTTTCTTCTCTCTCCTCTCTGTTTTCTTTCTTTCTTTCTTTCTTTCTTTCTTTCTTTCTTTCTTTCTTTCTTTCTTTCTTTCTCTATCTCTTTCCCTCCCTTTCTTCCTTCCTTCCTTCCTTCCTTCTTTCCCTTCCTTCCTTCCTTCCTTCCTTCCTTCCTTCCTTCCTTCCTTCCTTCCTTCCTTCCTTCCTTCCTTTTTTTTTTGAAACATGTTTGAGTAGAATTAGGGGACAGTAATGGAAAGGGTTATGCTGAAGTCTGTAGGAGACAGGCCTAGCCACTGAAGGTGAGGCCCCAAAGCATGGAATGAAAGGATTCTTCCATCTTGGTAGAATTCTGCATCAGAATTAAAGTATCTTTCAATAGAAATAGCTCCAGTTTGTATCATAACAACAAGTACGTTGGCATCCATGATGAGGGCAAACAAGGAGGGAGAATCCAGGAGTTGATGATGCAGTGTGAGTGACCGAGTCTCGTGCATGCAGTGGTTGGGTTGGTGGTGTAGAGTGGGCGTGCGTGTCTGACAGTTCCATGAGCATTGGTATCTTGGATTGGTTGGTAGGAGCTGCTTAAGTCTCATCAAGAAGAATCTGAAACGCGGCTAAGCTCACCTGGAAACCATGCACTAACCCATCAGATGTACCCTACTACAGAGAAGGGAGCAGATATGCAATGTCCTTCCCGTCCATGCGTCTTAACCTATGGCTTATTTGTATTTTTCCTTCCAGAAGGACCTGAGTCATATTACTTTTATTTGGGGTATGGTTATTTATTAAAGCACTGCTGCTGGGCTGCTGGTCTACTTTTTTTGGCCTTCTTGCCCCATGCTGAGCATTTTGCCTCATCTTTGACTACATCAGCCCTAATACCCCAGATGGCCAGGACAGTGGCTGTTTTACTGGAGTCCCCTGGAGTCCCCTCTCCCACCACCTCCCTGTTTCCTGTGGGTATATACTCAGTTTTTTAGCAACAGGACTGATGTCATTCTGATTTCAAGTGATTTGGCTTTGAGACAACACCCACTCTCTGAATAATATCCATGAAGACTTGACACAGTAATTTGGGTGAGTCACATTTTCCCTGTGGATGTGATTTGCAGATGTTGAGATGGAAGCTCACCAGGTTTCCTCCTGAAATGAAACTTCCAGAAAGCAGCCCCCCAA
The DNA here is from genome assembly GCA_902729485.2 of Mus minutoides. Classification (NCBI taxonomy): domain Eukaryota; kingdom Metazoa; phylum Chordata; class Mammalia; order Rodentia; family Muridae; genus Mus; species Mus minutoides. The sequence goes on from LR752537.1 coordinate 5,741, forward strand.
AACTGCAGAACATCCTTGTCAAAAAAAGAAAAACTTCCAGTAGGCCAACAAGAGCTCAGCCACATGGATACAAGCAGAGTTTCCGAATGATAACACAGAGAACTAAGGGGAAGTTTTTCTCTTTCAAGGAGACCCTCAAACTCACCTGGTTAAAAAGTATCAATATGTAACACCGTGTTGTGTTGCAGTTATAAACAATGAGTCATGAGGCATTCACAGTAACCTTTGGATCCAGGTCATGGAGTCTTGCAGACACTGTCTTCCATTCTATAGCTGAGAGAGTGGAAAGGGGACATCAATGACTTTTGTCACAGGCACCTGACTATTGAGTGATTGCATGGTCCAGTTTTCTGAGTCACTGTTGTCTCGCCTTGCCCTGCCTTTGCTGTCTGGATACAGGCCACTTAAGTAACAATTCATCTCATTTTCTTCCAAAGAAAAATGTATCTTTAGAAGAACAAGAGCATCAAATATTATGTAAATATGAAAAAAATTACTGTAGTTCTTTTTTAATTATATGTTTGGAGCATTTTGTTTTTGTTTTCTGTTTGTTTGCTTTTCATTTTGTCATGGGCAATCAAGGTGAAGAGACTTAATGAAAAAGTGCATTGAACAAATGCTGAAGTCAAACTGTAGAAAGGCCAGCTTTGGTAGCCGAATGTGGCCAATGTTGGGTGATTGCCCTTCTCTGGGCAAGGATGTGTGTGTGTGTGTGTGTGTGTGTGTGTGTGTGTGTGTGTGTGTGTGTCTAGGGGTGTCAAGGGACTTTAGTGGAAAAATGACTATAAAAACACTTGATGACTTTTGCTTTTCTTTTGTTTTCTGAGATAGGCTCCCATATGCAGTCTAAGGCTGGCCTTGAACACATGTCCTCAGGTTACCTTAGAACAGCTGGGAAGGAAGGATTCTCACCTGGCAGAACACATTTATGCAGGACTCCTCAGCTGGCCCTTCTCTTGTGGAAAGAACCATGGCTCTGCCAGCCCAGCCCAAGACTGAAGGAGGCTGGTGGCAAGAGTTGTGGAAGGACCTCCCTCTGAGATATTGTGTGATGAAAATAAGAACCAGGTCAATTTCCTGTACTAGTCCTGAGACTGAGTCTAGATGAGGATTTTTTTTTCTTTTGTAATAGGGAACAGCCCTGGGGTTTGTTTGTTTGTTTGTTTGTTGTTCTTTTTAGGTCAGTGCTGATGGACAGTAGGCCAGGGGTTATCAGCACAGCCTGATGTCATGAAGCTGTGCATATTCAACTTTCCCTCCCTGAAAGTGACGGCATCTCTTGCAGTAATAACTGACTTTGATGTGCATGTGAAATGTTACTACACAGCTCATTACTTTGTGACTAATCCATTTTTAATAAAATCAAATGAAAATATATAAAATGTCTTATTAAACAGAAGAATAAATAGATGCAAAGTGTAAATGAGGATGCTATTTGTAAGTACAGGTTTCTAGGAGGCCTCTCTCCTCTTCCTTCAAAATGGAAGCAAAGAACAAAATTGACCAATGAGCTCTTTTGACAGCTATTTACATTTGAATCTCCATGATCATAGCATTGCACAGGAACAACGGACCGGCTGGTTCTTTTGGTTCATTGTTTCAAAGGATTTTAGTCCATCATGACGTGGAGGACTCACTAGCGCATCTCAGTTCTTAGTGGCAGGAACGTGTCACAGAGCTGAATTTGTTCACAGGCTGGTGGTTCAGGAAACAGCACAACAGGAAGCAGAGGCAGGTGGTGACATCCAAAGCCCGCCCCCAGTGACTCACTTCTGACAGTGAGGTCTTACTTCCCAAAGGTTTCAGAATCTCCGAAAACAGTTCCACAAGCTGGAGAGTGAGAGTTTAAAACTTGAGCCTAGGGGAGGGGAGGGGGAAAGGAGGATATTTCAGATTAAGCTGTAATAAACAGCAAGTAAGATTTATCAGAGACGATAGGTAAGAAACAGCCCGCATGAGAGAAGGGCTCACCCTGAGTCCAGGGCTATGACTAGGGATGTATTTGACCTTATAGCCCTTCAAGTGACCTGCTTCTTATCCAACATACCTTTCTTTTCTTTCTTCTTTTATTTTAAAAAATTATAGTATATACATATTTATAATATTAATATAACAAGCTGCAACAATACAATTATAATATTAATATAATCCATGTTATATTATGGTATAACACATATACATACATATTCCTAAATAATGAATACAATCTGCTCAGTTTGAATTATGTCACTTGTATGTATGTTTTCAGGGTTGACCAGTTGATTTTAGATAATCAGTTAATATGCTCTTCCCTGGGTAAGACTTTTCCTTCCGAGTCCTGAATTCCTTAGCTGCCTGTAGTCCTTTGTGCATAGTTGAGGCCTCCTGGTCTTTCCCTGTCTACTTTGGCATCTCTATTGTTCAGCTCATGTTTAGGAAATCATGTTGGTAAGACTTTGTGATTGTAGCTTCTCACATTTCTAGGAAACACAATTTCATAGCAAACTTCCTGATCTCAGGCTCTTAGAATCTTTCCACCTCCTCTTCGCTATGTTTCCTGAGCCTTAGCTGCAATGGTTACTTTGTAGTTATATCCATTGGGATACAACTCTTTTTCCATGTGGTTGAATGGAATTCATCTTGGGCACATCTGTAGTAGGAACCACTTCCTGTGGAGTCCCACAAGCCTGTCTTCGTGACAGGGCTTCACAACTCTGTAGTTTGATTGGTTGTAGTTTTCTTTAATGGTCTATGTCTGTCGCAAGGAGGTTTCCTTGTTGAGGAGTGAGGACTTACACTTATCTGTGGGTTTAAGACCAAATGTTTAGAATGTAGTTACGGATGATAAATCAGTTTCTTAAAAGTGTAGCCTTATTAAACTAGGTCAAATCCCACTTTCTGGAGATGTGAATCTCTGGTGCCCAGAACACAACAGTTAGCCTAGCACAGACCTCAGTCACATTGTACCCCATCTCAGTGCTAAGAGACAAAATGACTAGAGAAACAAAAACATACACTGTGTGTGTCACTCTAGTGTGGAACTCACCACAGATACCTGATATGCCAGTCTGGTGCTGAGGGGGTGGGGCAGCAGGAGGCTGGAGACAGGATCATCCTTTGGAAATGCTTGTCTCAAATGTCCCCTAAGGCAACACACCCAACCACAGCCCGTGCACACTCCTGGGGATGCCAATATTTGCCAGAAGTATACATCAAGTGTCTGCTGAGGAAGGAGAATATTGAGTTTGACTGGTGGCAGAATCTAGAAGGTTCTAGAAGTGCAATTCTAAATGAAAACTTTTGGGCAGGAGACCTGAGAACAGAGGTGGTCACATGGTCTGAGCTTTCTTCTCAGCCCAGGGAAGCTCAGTCAGCAGTGTGGGGGACTATGGCCCCACATGTCACCCATACTCAAAAACAAAAACAAACAACAAACAAACTAACCTGAAGTCCAGTGGAAAGATCTGTAATGGTGAGATTTGCTCTGGGAGGCCTGTCTCTCTTTGAAATTGGGTCTGAGGATAGGATTTTTTTTTTTTCCACTGAGGAGAAAATTCTTGTTTCCTGAAACAGTCGGTCCTGAGTAAACCTTCAGCGCTTCTTTGAAGTTCTGGAACACTTGCAGCATCCGTACAAATGTCTCCCAGACACTTAAGAACAATGACTTGGAAGCTTGTGTCTCCTCCCTTGGAGTCATGCCTTTTCTATTGCTAATGTATAAAAAGTTTCCAGTCTGCATTTCCCCTGACATTCACAAATTAACTTGGGGGCAGGGAATGGGAGGTGGGGAGGGAGCTTGGAGCCTGACTGGCCCAAGCTGTAAGTGAGAGGAGGCAGCCATATTGGTCAGGACAATTGGAGAGGAGTGTCAGGGCACTGGAGGCTTTGGCAGAGAGCGGAGAGCGCTAGTGATTAGACTAAGATCCTTTGGACAAGTGAGTTAGTGTTGGCTGCACAGAGCCATTCAGACACCGAAAAATGAAAGATAGCTCTAATCAAGACTGAGCCTCGTTTCTCAGCCAGGCAGCTTTGTCAGTGCCTAAGAATGTCTGTTCTGCCCCCAGGGTCCGGCTTGCCCGGGGAGAAGCAACCTTGCACCTGCACTGGACAGGGTAGTGCTGCACAGATCCAGGTCTGGGAGGACAGTCTAGCTCATCCTCATCACTTCCCAGAGATTTCAGCTGTGAGTTTGCTTTCATTTTGAGGTGCATGGCCAGAACCTCCTGCATACTGGGCAGGTACCTGCCACTGAACTGCCCCCCCCTCCAGTCGGGACTATGACACCTTATTGACATGAGATCCACTTCTCATCTGGATACTAGATACTCTCAAATTGCTGCCAAGAACAACATGGATATTCCCAGGGTTGAGCTGTAGTTGGATCGACCATGACTTCTCCCACTCTAGGGCCTCACTAAGGGCTCCTGGTCCTCCAGTGTCGAGTGAAGTATGCTGGGTGTGGGCTGAGGTCGCAGAGGGTTGACTATCCTGTGTGTTGTGTTCCTCAGAGACTTGGACTGAAGTTTACTGTCAATTTTTTGATGGAAGCTCTCAGAACTTGAGGATCAATCAATAACACTAATTACTGCTGATTGGGGAAGCCAAGGAGGGCAAGCTGGATTTAGACCAAAGTGTCTCAGCCCAGAAGGCAGCTTGCAATTGTATCACGGCAATGATCAGAACTATAAATGCGCAGGGCCTCCCCTGGCTATTTCTCCTTTAGCTACCCAGGCTGAGGCTGAGGTACTGACACCATTTCTCAGTTTCTCTGGGTATTAACATATGACCTTCCATCTGAAGCTTCCCTCTGAAAGGAAGATTATGTGCTGGCGCGTATCCCATCTCTTGCCTTCCTGTGAGCTCTCAGGACAGTGCTTCCCTCCTAGGAATCTTTCCCTACAGTTTGACCGAGCACATGCACAGCAGGGTCAGAAGGATATTCAAATATGAGTGTTTGATACAGCTTTCCCTCAGGCCTGCATCCTCTGGAGGAAGTGATGGATACTAAAAATATGCTGCAATGCAGAGGCCTTCTATGAAAAGTCCTGGCCAGCTGGACCCATGATTACTCTTCTACTTGCTTAAAGCATGTCTAGACAGAAAAAAAAAAAAAAAAAAAAAAAACCTGTCCAGATACTGAAAGGCAGCTGTCTGATGGGGGATTTTGGTGGTGGTTTCTTTATTTTGATAGAACATCTAATGAAGACAGAAACGTTCTCTCTGGCAGGTCATTGTCCTCTGAGACTTGCTGGGGAGGGCCCTCTTAGTTGCTAAGACTTCATATCTGCTTTTCTCTAGGGAGGGCAGACCATGGTACCATATGTCTAAATAATTCTGGGAGCATCCTCTGCAGTTATCTCCTGATACGCCATTGCGGATCCAAGCACTCTGTTTAAAATGTTTATTAGAGAAACTAATAAAACACCCATCTCCCCCCAAAACAGAGGGGTAAACAATTCAGGAGACCGAGAAACTAGACTTTAGGAGAAGACTTCTTGTGTAAGCTTTGCTGCTAATAGCCATAGGTTTCTTGTTTTCAATAGATCATTTGGATTTTAAAACTAGCACACAGAAAGATAAGTTATAATTCATAATTTGAGAAAACAGAGAGAGCTTTATAATCAAGTACTCAGAACACTATGAAAACAGGGTGGTTTGTTTAATCTTCAATCCTGGGCATCAAACTGGGGGGCCCTGTTTATACCAGGTCAGTGCCCACCTGTTAGCTATCTGTTGGTCTGGAGCTCTCTGGACTGGGTCTCACCGTTTAGCTAAGGCTGGCATTGGTCTTGCGAAGTTGGCACAAACTCCAGATCCTCCTGCCTCAGCCTCCCGAATGCTGGCATTGGCAGATGTGTGCCAGCGCACCCAGAGAAAAGCAGATTCCTAAAATAAAAACTGCACAGCAGATACTTACTGAGAGTGGTCGCACTCTAATCAGGGTGGGTGGGGGGGAAGGAGGCTCAGGAGCTCCGGGCCTCCTCTTAGGAGATGCACAAAATCAACAGAGGTGGGAAGGAGGCCGGTTGCTCCCGAGGAGAGAACTGCGGAAAGGACCTCAGGAACTGCTTGGTTTTGTGGCCCTTCATAACTGGCTGCTGTATGTTGCAGTGATTTCCAACACCACAGCAACAGCCTTAGGCTCTATTGGAGCTGGGCATTGCTGAGAACAGTAAGCTGAACGGCTCAGCAGTGATCACTCTGATCCCTTACAGGAGACAGGGAACTGACAATCGGGCTGAAACAACAGGATTACCAGCAGCTCCTACAACCACACGGAGCTGGAAACAGGTCTAGGTGCAGGCAAAGCTGGATAAAGGAGCTCTAATTGGTTTTTAAAAGGGGGCAGGGTGGGTAGAATATATAAATTCATGTCATTGAAAAGCCCAAGGAGGCCCAAGCTTGCATTATTTTTACTCTCTTCCTTTCATCCTTTTCTGTATGACAATATGCCTCTGTTCTAGCTCCTCCAACAGGAAGAAGAATTTCTCTCCTAATTCCACGGACTCTGCAGTTGGCTGATGGTATAGCTGCTCTCACTGTCTACCTCTAAGCTGATCTCTGTGGTCAACATGCCATTCTACTGTGATGTTGAGAACTGAGTCCACACTCATTTTGAGTCACAAGGAAGAGAAAACAACACTTATGCCCCCAGAGCTGAAAACAGGACAGGCTGGGCTGCCCACAGGATTGGGGACCACACAGCCTGCCCACAGGAGGACTGAGGCTTGGCTGCCACAGGAGGAAGTGGGGCTGAAGCACAGACAAGGTGAGGCCACTGGAGAGAGCAAGGCAGGAAGTTCAAGGAGAAAGTTCGATGTAGTCACCAGTGCACATGATCTGGAGAGGCTGGAGACGAAGTGAATGTCTGTGGACTCTAGACAGGGTGTCTGACTCATCTGTTCTCTGAAAGGTCAGAAATATGGGAGGGAGACAGATGGCTAGTGGATGAGAGGGTGAGTGGGAGTTTCAGAGACAGAGGCCAGGGGCTGTTGTCTATAGAAGTCTTTAGGGAAGGAAAGAACAACTTGCTGGGCCCTTATTCTGCCTGCTAGTTACTGGATGAGGCGGCGTGCCCCACGCTGGGAGCACCGACATCAAGACTCTTCGTTTCTGTCCTCAAGGTCCGGAAGCTTGCAGCATAAATGCAAATAGGGAAAGGGAAGAAAGAGTCCCTGACTCCCAGACTTTAGAGAGGGACGGGCAACGGTCAGGAGCTGACACTGTCATAGGCATCACGGAGGGGATGCCGAGAATGCAGGCAGTCAGTCCAAGATCCAGAGAGCGTTTCCAGGGGAGGTGGTGCCGAAGTTCAGCTCTTTTAAGAAGCATTATGAAGAGATGAGGGGATAGGAAAGAGCCACACAGTTCTTACTGGGCTCACCAGTCTGTCCCAGGGTCTCACATACGGGCCTGGACTTCTGAAAATGTTCACAGGCACCCCACAATTAGGCTTTACTGGAGGTCACTGGGGTCCCAGGCTTGCTATGGTGTGGGAGAGAAACGGGTGGAGTCAGCTGCAGAAACAAGGTGGGTGAAAAGAGACCCAAGAAAAGACAAAGAGAGTAGGTGGTTGCACAAGCAGATTCGAGGATGAGGTGGGAGTTTGGGGACGCCCCCACTTTCCAGGGCACACCTATTGCAGGGCCCATTTCTACCCTCCCAGCCTAGAATGCCTTCCCACATCACCCGAGCCTGGTACAGCCAGCAGAAACAGGCAAGGTACCCACACGCAACACAAGCAGATAAGAGCCTGGAGGAAAAGCAGTTACTTTTGAAATACCACAGCTTTTCTTTCAGAGACAGGCGATTAAAAATAAGGGGGAAAAGAATACCCCAAACCACCACGGACAGTGGAGCGTCCAGTGGCAAAGTCTGTGTACAACACTGCCCTCTGCTGGCCATAGCTGGACCTGCAGCTGAATGGCAGTGGCAACTGGTGAATTGGGCTTTGAGTCGCATGCCCTGCTCTTTAAGAAAGAACTGATTCCTCAGCTTTGGGTTTTAAAATTTCTAATTGACTTATAATAAGACAAGAGTTCTACGAAAACCTTAAGGGTTCGACAAGGGTTTGTTTGTTTTGCATTTTGATGTATATGTAATGGTCACAGTCACTTAGAGATGGGCTATAACCATAGAACAGTCTCCTAGAATTAACTAACTTTCAAATAATGTCTGATAATTCCATTAAGTAACAGTAATGAACGACATAAATAGCATATGTATTCATTGCTATCCTCTGTACATTACATTAAATTTTATATATGTGTACAGGTGACATATGAGAGTAAGACAGGTTCTCTTACTCACTGACCTGGAGCTTGACAATTAAGCTTCAAGGGCTGGCCAACCAGCCCCAGGGACCCACTTGTTTCTATGTCTCCAGCTCTTAGATTATGGGTACCAAGTCCACCCTGTGGAGGGGAGAGCAGAGATTCCAATGGCCAGCCGCCCATCTCCACCATCTCTCTAGTTTAAGATGGTTCACTGCTCTCTCGATCAGCTACCCCAAGGGCTGGTCAGCATTGAGTCCTCTGTGAGATTCTTTTGTTGCTGATGAAGAACTTCTGTTTCCTCCATCTTATTTAAACCTCACCATCTTGTGAAAGCAGCTAATTGCCTGCATTTCACAGGTAAGGAAAATAAAGCCAGGCTTTCAGGTCGTTCACCTGGGTCAAGTGATTTATTCTGGCCACATAATGGAGGCTGTTAATAATCTTAGGTGACACTTGACCAGAGTTTAAGGAAAAAAGAGGAGTGGGCAGGGCTGTGAAGAGAACCAGGTCCCACAGCACCATGGCCCAAGTCAGCACTGGTCATTGTACCTAAAAACCTTTGGTCCAGTCTTTGCCAGAGATTCTAAAATGGAAGGGTAGGCAGGGTTGAGAAAGAAAGCAATAACAAGGAGTGAGGCCAAGAAGGGACTGCGGGAGGAGGGAAAGGGGTCTAAGAGGTTTCCTCATCTTCTTCTAATACTGCTACGTCCCCTGTGGAACCGACCCACAGGGTGATCAACGTCACAGAGCACACAGAGCCCTGACCCGCGTCTCACCATGTGTTGGCACATGAGAGTTTCTTTCACTCTACCTTGTAATTGGTTGTGACAGGATTGTCCTCCCAGAGGTTGCAGGAAGTCCTCTTTGCTTCCCCATATCCTTTCATCAGGGTCTTTATTAATAAGGGGCTGTCATCACTAATATCACCAAATTTTCATTTTGGGGTCAGCTTAAAAATAGCTCAAATTTTCGTTTTATTGTGAAACAGTCCTACAGAAAGGAAAGGGACACAGATAGACACAAGATTTAACATAGCAGCGTCTTCCAAATGCCTTTACATTACTGATTTCCAAATGAACCCCATGATGTTTGCAGATTATACCTTGGTTTGCTGAAAGGAACATTTCTATATTAATTGAATTTTATGGAATTTCTTTGAGCAGAGCAAACAAGAAGGCTTTACAAATTAGGCAGCTCTTGGAAACAAAGAAGGTTTTTTGGTGTGTGTGTGGGCTTTAAATTTTTATTTTTAACCAATATATAAAAATATACTATAGGGTTCCATGTGATATTTCCATATATGTATACATTGTATAATGTTTTATATTAAACATACCTGTCCTCAATTATCTCCTTTTCTAGCTTTTGTGAATACACAGTCCCTTGCCGTCATCCTCAGTCATTACATTGTGATAGAGCAGCACAATGTTTTGCTTCTAACTTGATGCCCCCACCCCAGCCCCACCCCCACTACCCTGCCTCCCCCACCCCCATCTCCCACCCCACCCCTCCCCCACCTCCAGTGTGTTCTGAGAATTCCAGCCAGGTGGCATTTATAAGAAAAACAAAGGTGAAAAGTAGAAAACAACAAATCAATTACAATCTCATCGAGCAACCTGTCAATGGTCACAGGCGCTTCATTAATGAGCTGGCTACATGGTCTCTTGTGTCCAGCCCAGGTTCAGTTTCTGCTCTTAGTCTGTACTGGTTTGATCTGATGGTGCATGAAGTTGGACTTCTGTAAAGATTTTTGAACAGCTTTCCAGGGACTTTGCCATCACTGTGTTTAGGTGGTAGTATATCTAGATGTGGTCTATGAGAGTGTTTCCTGTGTGTTTGAGAAGAATGTTCATTGTGCTATGACTGTGGAAGTGTTCTAGATACACACTCAAGTCAAAGTGGCTGACAGTTCAGGTCTTCCACATCTTTGCTGGTTTTCTGCCTGTTCTTCTTTTAAATGACTTGTTATCGCTTATGTATGAGTCTTTCGTTTTCATGTACGTGTGTGCCTATTGCCAGCTGAGGCTGGAAGGGCATCAGATCCCCTAGAAGTGGAGTCACTGGAGTCACCGTGGGTTGAGAGCCACCAGGTAGGTGCTGAGAATTGAACCTGTGAAGTGGAAATTTCTTTGGAGAGTCAGATGTGTCATGAGATGTCTTTCTGGAAACTGTCTTATGAGAGGTTGTTTTTGCTGAAGCCGACATGTGAGAGGATGTTTGGCTGACAGCAGACATGTGGATGGTTTTTTTTTTTTTTTTTTTTTGGAAGCTTCCTGGGAAAAGGGAATGGGAATGGGTTGTTTTGCTGGAGAGGACACTTGAGAGAATGTGTGATGTTTGGAGAGGATATACATATCATTTGGTGTTCATGTATTGGTTCACCTTGGCACTCTTTGATGGTCTTCATTGGGCTTTGCAGATGTTGGTCTTCGTTGAAAATGCTGTGGCATTGGTTCACCTTGCCAGCTTCACTGTGACTTCATAGAGGGAAACACACCAAAGAACTTCTTGTAATACCCCCTCAGCTTCCTGATGTGTCTGCAGACTTGGACTGATTGGCAGAGCCTCCTGGTTTCTTCTGGATGGAACAGCGGTTGCTGATTGGTGAATGGTGTTTGTGAGTGGATCAAGCTGCTGCTGCTGGTTCCTGCGAACTGAACTGCTGATATCCTGACAACGCAGATTGGATTCACCCAAAGAACTATTTCCAAACAGGTCCACATCCCCCTTTGCCCTACTAACCTTTCCTTTCCATTACCTGTGGTGGGCTCTTAAGAACTCTTATTAAAGTTGGTTTTGAAAAATCAAAACCTATAAACCTGGGTCCTGTAGACAAGGACCTGGTGCTCTTCACCACAGAGCTGCCTCTCCAGCCCGCTGTCTGCTCCTTTACCAACCAAGGCTGTTGCAGTGTGCACTATTGTAATAGATTTGTCTATTTTCTCTTTAGCTTCCTTCACTTCCAGTTTCACACATTTTTATGAATCTTTTTATAATTTGCTGTGTCTCCTTGTTGAATTGAACCCTGTTATTATTTAATGCCCTGGGTTGCCTCTGAAATGTTCCTAACTCTGTCATGAATGGTTTCACCTAACACTGGCACTGTATACTACAATACTGACCTTCTCATCAAAATGATAACATTACTATTTCAGCTCAGTGTATTTTCCCCATCCTTTGTCCTTATGTTAAAAGTAGATTTTCTTGAATTCTGTTTTCCATTCCAATTTTTATTCCTCTATTTTCTTCTTTCTTTTGGATTATGGGAATGTTCAGAATTACATTTGATGAACTTGTGTTTGGATGGTTAGTGTTTTATTTCAATTTATCTGTCAGTTCTCAGGGTTTCAATTTGCACCCCTAAACCACACACTCTACCAGCAGGTACCTTTCCACCGCCTTAAGTGAAATGCAGTCACCTTCAAATTCTATCAGTCCATTTACCCTTTTTCTTATGTCTACAGACAGTGAAACATCCACTGTATAGTTTATGGATTTTTATTTTCTTTTCAATAGCCACGCATGCTTTAAAATCTGGTGAGGGATTGTTTACACTAACACAGATACATGTTTCTTTCTACCATTCTTTACATTCCAAGCCTCCCTCTAATGTTATCTCTCTTCCACTCAAAGATTGTCATCAGCAATCCTTTCTGAGGAGGTCTGTTGTCTATAAATTCTTTTGTTTTTCCTTCATGGCATAGGGTACCATGGTCACTATGATTAGACCCTACATTTGGGTCAAAGGAACAAAAATGAAAAGTTCAATAAGTCCCCTACTTGGCAAACTAATTTTAAAGTATACTTTTAAAAAGGATTTTGAAAGGAGGTACCCTGTATTGATGTGACTTTCCCTAGAAGACAGAAGTTATTAGATCAAAATTCTAGTAACCAGCATGAAAAATATCCTTATGAGTTATTGGTTAAGAAGGCCCCAGAGAAGGTCATGAATGGTTTTCCCCAACACTGGCACTGTATACTACAATACTGACCTTCTCATCACAATGTACAGACCAGTGCAATAGTGGCACGGCTGTTACTGAGGTAACCAACAGACTTTTTAAAGATTATATTTTAGGCCTGCTCCACTGTGGAGAGCACGATCTTCAAGGATATTGGCAATAATGTTCACATTGGGCTGGGACAAGGCTCAAGATGAAGACAGCTGAGGACTGTATTCTTTGTATCTTGGTTGTCATGTTAAGTCCCTGAATACAGTAATCATGGAAACTTTGTTTATGACTTATTTGTTCCTTGACTAGTTTGTTTTTGATCTAGAAATGATCCTATTCTTTGCATGTATCTATAATGGTATAAAAGCAGCCTGGAATAAATAAACCCACTTCAGTATTTGCTGGGGTCATACTATAATGTTGTCTAATTGTCCTTTTTCTCTCTAATCTTCACTCCCTCCCTTGAGTCCCTGTTGGCTGACTGTGTGGGCTTACTCAGGTGGTATCCTCAGCATTGGGGCTCCAGTATGAGGGATTCAGTGAATGAAACTGAGGGAAAAGGAAGAGCGCACTAAGAAAAAGAAAGAAAATGTGGGCCAGCAGTGAGAAAACCCTATAAAAATGGGACAGGGTAATAGTAGAATGCTTTTTGTATGTATGTTGAGAGATATGCTAAAATCTAGAGGACCAAAAATAAGTTTAAAAAAAAAAGACATCTTGTTTCTTCTCTGGCTCCCACTGTGGGAATGCCTAGTCCTGGTTCTCAGCCCCTTTAGTGGGACATCTGGTTTTCTTCCTTCTCTGTCTAATGTCTGTCCTTGGCACGCCAGTCTGTCCATGTCTGTCAGTTTATGTCTGTGATTTCATTTCATTGCTTGATTGTTGTTCTGTGTTTCATATTTACGAGAAAAAAATGGTTAAAACTTTATCTGCTGAAACATTTGGTTCAGCCAGTGGCAGAGTGCTCCTCCCTTGAAATTACAGCTAGAAAAAGTAAGAAGAAAAAAAAGTAAGACAATTTTGTCTGTGTAGTCGAAATGTGTAAATATGTGTAGCCCCTTCATGTTTGTTTCTGGCTGGTCCTAAATGTATAAATATGTTCTGCATGTCTTGGTTATAGATTATTGGCTTAGAAGCTATTGGGCATGGCTAAAAATTTGTAACATTGGTAACTTGGCTTAAAACTGGTAACTCAGGGTTGGAGTCATTCCGTGCAACAACAGGCGGCATGAGCCAACCCAGGGAAACAGGTCTCTAAAGATGCCTCTGAATTGGGATAATATTTTATGAAATTCCTGTCCTCAAAGCCAGATTTATAAAAGATAGGATTGAAAACAACGTTTCTGTAATGAGATATTAAAAGCTGCACGGTCATGTATCCATATACAAGAACCGGCAGCCAAACTTTGTAACGTGAAAGTAATGCACTTGGTATTGATTTTAGAGAGACTAGATTGTTTGCACTATTAAAAATTGTTTTTCTCCTTCACAAATTATGGTATGTTCTGATATTGGATAAGAAACTTTTAAAAATTATAGTTGAATATAGGTAAGCTAATGGAACATTGGCAGTTTACAAGGCAGTTACAAGCTCAAGATTTTAATTTCCCTTTGTCTTCTGAATATAAACTTAAAGATGTTACAAATCATGCTAAAGCATCTCTGTTCAAACTGTATATCTAGCTCTCTGGATTGAGGAAAAAATGTTCTGTGCCTTTTAATCCAAAATGATAGTTTTTACTAGGTCTTAAAGTCACGAGTCTACTCCTGTTATCTAATAGACCCCTGTTAATTATATTTCTAATTCACATGTCCTCAAGGACAGAGAATTATGGAACAATCTCATGGAACTCTAAAAAAAGTCAGTTACATAAAACAAAATGGGGGGTAGTGAATTTGTATATTACTCCTTCACCACAAAATTTTATTTTGAATTTTTTTGGATCTTGGATACCAAGGAACTCTCCAGTGCTGAGCGTATATGACATCTTACAACTCGGCATACTTATGCCCAGGTGAAATGGAAAGAGCCAACTCTTACTGGCATATGGCATGGTCCTGATCTGGTATTAATATGTGGATGAGGGCATGTTAGTATTTATTTTGTCCTCTGCAGGATGGTGAAAGAGCATGGTGACTGCCAGAGTGGTTGGTGAGACATCAGGCTAGGACAAGGCTCAAGATGAATACAGCTGAGGAATATGTTCTTTGTATCTTGATCATCTCATCAAGTCCCTGAATACAATAATCATGGGACCTTTGCTTATGCCTTCTTTGTTCCTTAACTACTTTGTTTTTGACCCAGAACTGACCCTATTCTTTGCATGTATAAAAGCACACTGGAAAAAAATTAACCCTCTTCAGCATTTGCTGGGGTCATACTATAGTCTTGTCTATTTGTCCATTTTCTCTTTAGCTCTTACTCCCTCCCTCGAGGTCCTGTTGGCTGACTGAGCTGGCTTGATCACTCTACAGGAGGAAATTCATGCCTGCACTGGAAATATGTTCAAAAGCCCATAGGTAGGAGGGTCATAGCACCTAGGCAAAAAACCTACTACTGTTATTAAATGGATATGTTGTCAAAGTAACTGCCTTCTCTCTCTCTCTCTCTCTCTCTCTCTCTCTCTCTCTCTCTCTTTCACACACACACACACACACACACACACACAGTTATTCCTATAAATAAATTAGAGCTGTTGTCAACCTTGGTCAGAGAAACCTTGCCAGGTGGTGGTGGTATTATACCTTTAATCCCAGCACCCTGGCTGCAGAGGCAGGTGGATCTCTGAGTTCGAGGCCAGCCTGGTCTATAGAGTGAGTTCCAGGACAGCCACGGACATACAGAGAAACCCTTCCTTGAAAAACAAACAAACAAAAAGATAATTTTGTTTTTAATTTTTAATTTTTATTATATTTGTATGAGTTTTTGTCAGTTAAGTAAGCCACTTTTGTTAATCATTTAGCAAAAAAAAAATGTTACTAATACTCTTAGTATTCAAGAAGATTTAGATAGGCATTTGGAAAAACTATATGACTACCACATGTGTGTGCCTGGTACCTTCCAGTTTTCTCACAGTCAGGTTAGCAGACACAAAGGAGGAGAGAGAGAGAGAGATTTCGACATGCTTTGAAGGGAGAAAGAGTCATCTTGGGTGGGGTGGCCATCAGCCACTTCCCCGACTGGGCCTGGGGTAGCATGAGGGCAGACTTAGGGTGCTGAGCTAGGACTAACAAAAACTGAGCAACTGAAGCTGAGGGAAGATTTAGGGTGCTGAACTGGGATTGAAAAGAAAGGCGCGATAGCCGAGGAAGCCTGAGAAGAGCCCGGACATTGAGCTAAAGCATATCAAAAACAAGATAGTGTGTGTGTGTGTGTGTGTGTGTGTGTGTGTGTGTGTGTGTGTGTGTGCATGTGAGTCTGTGCATGTGTGTCTGTGCATGTGTGTGTGTGTGTGTCTCATCCTTGGATCTGAGGGAACCTGAGCGGGGCTGGTAGCTTGGTCTGCCTGGAGCTTAAGGTGGGGTAGCAAATACTATATGCTATCCTGTGAAAACTGAGGTGTATAGAATCAAGATATGGTGTCTATATGTATGAAAATTGTCAATGAATAAAATATGTTCCTTTAAAAGGAACCATCTCGGAGACTGATTTCTGTAGGTTTTATAGGCCTTTCTCTCTTGTCTAGTAATTTTAGTTACAACCAATGTAACAGACTGTAATGATTTACTCTATGTTTATTAAAGTTTGTTTCTTCTGTCTTTGATCCCCTCTCCCCCAGCAGCTTCTTAATATGGAAGTTTGAGCTATAGATTTGAGGGTTTTCCTCCATTTCTCTTTTCTCAGATAAGCATTTAAAACTATAAATATTTCCCAGAGTACTATTTTAGTTGCCTCCCTCATATTTTGATATACTATATGGTCTTAATACCTTTCAGTTCTAAATATTCATTAATTTCCTTGTTCTTGTTTGACCTACAAACTACCTAAAGTGTTCTTTTTCATTTCTAAAGATTTACTTATTTATTTAAAGGTTTATTTTTATTCATATGTATGGGTGTTTTGTCTGCATGTATGTCTGTGTACCATATGCATGCTTGGTGCCCATGGAGACCAGGAGGGAATACTGAATTTCCTGGAACTGGAGTTACAGATGGTTGTGATCCATGCATATAGGTGCCATAATCTAACCTGGGTCTTCCAAATGAGCAGCCAGTGATTTTAACCACAGAGACATCTCTCTAGCCTTCTAATTTCTAAATAGTTAGACCTTCTCCAAATATGTAGTTTTGATTCCTGAATTCTAATTTATTCCTGTATTCATTTTATTCAACGTTTATTCATTATTTATCGATGAAATATAATAAGAACTGTTTCTGTTAAATATATCAAGTAAATATATTGAGGCTTGTTTTATGACCAATTTGATTGTCATCCTAGTGAATACTGGTGTGAAATTTACATAGTCAGTATGAAGCTGTAAGTGTTTATTAAGTCAGGTGTGGTCAGCACCTTTATATTACCCCTAGTTTTCTATTTGTCCTGTAAATTGCAGA
Organism: Mus minutoides; assembly: GCA_902729485.2. NCBI lineage: Eukaryota > Metazoa > Chordata > Mammalia > Rodentia > Muridae > Mus > Mus minutoides. The sequence goes on from LR752537.1 coordinate 22,503, forward strand.
GCAGGTATCATAGTTTTGCATTTCTTCTCTTCCTTTCTTAGTTTTTGTTTTGCTCTCCCCTTCCCAGTACTGGAGACTGCACACAGGGCTTCACCCATGCCAGAAGCACTCTACCGCAGAGTCATGACCTCAGCTCCTGGTTGGTCTCTTTTTAAAGTTCTGATTTTGGGTAAACAACCCTCTGAATCTAGGGGATATGCATCTTTACACTTGCCCAACCACAAATCAAAAATATCTGAGAAACTACCTCTTCACTTGAACAGGCAAGATTCTTTTCCTTGTAATTGTTGGAAATCATCCTAATTGTGTCATTATTGGCAATTACATAAACCTAGAGGTAATCTAGAGCACGCAGGCATAAGTATAGTTTGTATTCTAGAACGGGCTTTGAGCAGCCACAGACTTGGGAGTCACAGGGAAACGTTGGAAATGATCCCTACAGATACCTGTGGACTACTGTGTACTCTGGCGGGAGTGTCTCCGGGCAGGTTGACATTGCAGCGAAATGTTTCTTTTGTCTTTGGTGAAGAGCAGTATCTTAGAACACCCCCCTACCATCCCAATGATGTAAACACAGAGCCGCCCCAGCAGTTTTCTTACAGTTACTGCTTCTCAGTCACAGCTTCCTGCTAGCCATCCTGTAACTTTTCTCAAGTTTTTTTTTTTTTAATTATTATTTAAAGTAGGAAATGGGGTTTCCTATAGATAACATTTGCAGGCTTAATGCTTTCCATAGTTTGACAATGTTTGTCTTTCCACAGTTTGGTCATTTATAGTTAATGAGAGTATTGATATAATTGGGTTAAAAATACAATAGCTTGCTGTTTGCTTTCTAATGACCCCAATTGACCTTTGTTCTTTGATTTTTTTTAAGATTCAATTTTGAATTCATTAACCTAAAAAAAAAAAACATATTCTACTCTTTCTCCCCGGTTAGCTTATTGGTCATAACTTTTCCCCCTTTAATCCTATTTTTGTAATGGTTGCTACAATATGAATTTTTAACTTGTCAGAAATATCTTCAGAGAATATATTTCCCTTGCAGCTGTGTATTGCTGCTTCTTTCTTTATCCTTCACGTTATCCTTTTCACAGGTGATACAGGCATGTCAACCTTGCACTCACTGTTGCCACACGTCACATGCATGTAACACGCATTGTTACCAAGAAGTTTAGATGATTCAAAGACCTTTTTTTTAAAGCCTTAAATTACAGATTCTGTATTTCACACATTTACTGCCCAACTTTCTTTGCTGCTGTGTACAGACCCAGATCCCCATCTGCTGTGTTTACATCTGTTTTCAAAGATTATCTCCTTGGATTTCTTTCCCTGCAAGAGTGCCTAGAGAGGACTCTGCCTGGCTTATTTGCCTCAAAATGGTTCAGCTGCTGGATGCAGACTCTAGATTGATAGTGTTTTTCCGTGTTTAACTCCTTTAATAATTGTGACTTATTGTGAATTAATATCTAGGAGGGTGAGTTATCCTTAATTGTTTTCTCTATTTTTCTTGAAATAAGTTTAAAGTCTTGTCCAAATAAAGAACCTTCTGCTGATTTTTTTTTAAAGTTCACATACAGGTTCCTTTTGGGTGGAGGTGATTTAACATTTTTCATGAAGCAAGCTTGTGTTTTCACCTTTGCTTCAACTGTCCATTTGCATTTCTAAGTAGCATTCGAACAATTTCCTCAAACAGGTCTTAAACATTTCTTACTGTATCCAGAGGCCCTTCATATATATATTTTGGTTTTTCGAGACAGGGTTTCTCTGTATAGCCCTGGCTATCCTGGAACTCACTTTGTAGACCAGGCTGGCCTCGAACTCAGAAATCTGCCTGCCTCTGCCTCCTGAGTGCTGGGATTAAAGGCATGCGCCACCTTCATATTTTTGTGAAGCTGCTTTGTGTAGGAAATCTGTTCCTCTTATTAGTTTTGTCCCAACCAACGCACTGTACTCACATTCCTCACTCATCTGCTGATGTGTTTTTAACTGTAGCTGGTAGTGGTTGTGTGTTCTTGAATTTGAATGCCTTTTTCATACTGCCCTGATAATGCCTTTCTTCCCTCTGGATCTGAACGTTTTAACGATCCTTTCTTAAAACCCCTTCATACTGTTACATTTACTATAGTTTATAGACAGCGCACGTTACTGATTCATCCTCTTTGACTGTATTTCAAGGTAGCTCTTTTTCCACGTGGTTAAATGGATTTCATCCTGGGCACATCTGCAGTAGGAACCACTTCCTGTGGAGTCCCATGAGCCTGTCTTCGTGACTTGGTTTTCATTCCTTCTGCTGGCTCCATTCTTAGATAATTTTAATGTTTATCCTTTGACTATAACTTTCCTCAGTTATGGTTAGAAGGAACTCTGACGAACACCCACACATGGCACAATTTTGGAAGTTTGATTTTTGGAGGTCTCCTCTTCTGCCACCCACAACGTCAGGCAGACAGTCAGCTTCCTGCCACTGCCTTCCACCAGAGGACAGGGTTTTTCTGGTCCTTATTTTCTAGTCCTTATATGGAGGGGACAGCCCCATCTGGCTTTTAGCTCTGTTCAATGAGATCAGTTCTGTCTCCTACCCCTTGCACCTCTGCCACATCCCCGTGAACCATGCATTTGTAGCGTCAGCTCAGTGTTAGAGGTTTGCTTTTCTATTGTCTTCTTGGCATTTGGGAACTTTCCTTGCTTGTTGAGTTTGAGATGATAACCATAGCAGTGGTGGCAAAGACACTTTGACTCTGCAAAAACAATTTGACCCTTATTCTGCTTGTGTCATGGTGTCCCCAACATAACAGGAAGCAGGCAATTTGCAGAGGTAGTCTTTGATTCCAATCTATAACAATTGCCCGAGAGAGGACTGGCTGCTTTTGTAGCAGTTGCCATGGTTGTTTTTGTTACTAACACCGTTATGTAATTTCACTGATTTTTAGAAGCTTAGATAGTATTTTCCTGAGAGAAAGGGGTCCATAAATTCAAATGACAAAGCAGACTAGATTTCCTATCTTATTGTAGTTGTAGTTTAATAATGGTTGTTGATGAACAGTGCAATCAGTTAGAGGACCTGCTTTGAAAGGTTGTATTAAAGTAACGAGGCTGAATTCCAAGGTCTGCAGAATCTAGCTTATTGACTTGCACGCCAGCTCAGGCACTCGCGAGTGCGTGCGTGCGTGTGTGTGTGTGTGTGTGTGTGTGTGTGTGTGTGTGTGTGTGTGTGTGTATGTGTGTGTGTGTGTGTGTGTGTGTGTGTGTGTTGAACTGGGGAAGCAGAGTGCCAAGAGTAATTGTTAGTAAGCCCAATTGGAGGACGGTGGGGAGATGCTCAGAGGCCAAGGTTCCGAATGTTTCTCATTAATTATCTTCAAAACAAACTCTCAGCCTAAGATCCCCAATTAGAGAGCAGCGCACGGCTGAAGCAGCCACAGTGGTAAATTCGCTCTGTACTGGTTTTCATTTCAGAAGTTGGAGTGGTACACAATGGAAAAATGTGGTCTCTGAGTCAGCCAGACTGGGTTCAAATTCTTTCTCTCCCGTTTACCAGCTTTAGCACAGTGGACAGATCACTTGGCTGCTCTGTGGCTCAGTTTCCTCTTCTGAAATACAGAGATAACGATAGCATTGCATACACCATACACGTCTAAACAGTATTGCACAGATTAAGCCAACAGATACATGGCGAGCCATCACCCAGTCCCTTACATGGATGGCACTTCTAGGTGTAGAAATCTCACCTTACTGGAATACAAGCCACCGCTATCCACAGGCTATCCCCGAGGATCCTAAAGTGGTCTCTCCTGTTTGATCAGATGGCACAGGATCTGGAAGCTGGTGGCTCTGTCTTTCCTCTGTTACACTCTCTTATCCCTTTTTGATTTCTTCCTGCTCCTGTTAGTTCTCCTGGCTCCAACTTCCTTTCCATCTCCCCTGCTGAATCTTCACACAAAGCCCCCACCCCTGAGTGTCACAGGCCTGAGGCTTCCCCTCAGGGCTTGGAACTCTGGAAGCAAGCCTGCCACTAATCCCTGAATGCTTCCTATGATGCCCCTGCCCATCTACAATGGAGCTCTGGAGCCCAGGGACTCTGCCCTGAAAACTCAGATGGGGACGAGCCTGCTGCCTCCCCAGCTGGAAAGAGCTCACTTGGTAGGAAGAGAGGAGCCGCTGCTTGGGGTCTCTGGAAAACTCTTCTCAAACGAGAATTTGACGTGCTAAGCTGACTTCACCTCTCTTTAACTGGTTACAAGGAGTCTAGCCCGTTTTGGTTTTAATTAAAAGAACACAGAGCTTGGATACATGATGGAAGAAAGATATTTGAGCAAAGAGATTAAAGCTGTGCTTTGTCCTCATTGGGAAGTTTTATGTTTGGACATTGAGTTATTGTGCCTTCATTGTAATGTCTGAAGGGGAGGATGACAAAACCAGTCCGTGGGGACATGCTGGCTAGTGTGCCATTCTGATTGAGTCTGTAGCAGCCTACTTTGGCACTCTCAGTTGTCACTTAATAATTTTTATGGATTTCTGCTCACACAGATCGACACTCTGACATATACATTTATTTACACATATAGAAATCTACGCTTCCACTAGTATCAACATGTAGAGAAACTGAAGTCAATGAGAAGGTAGTGAGGCCACTGTTTGTTTACTTGTGTTGCTATAACAACAGTCCAGTAATCAAACACCTCAGTGTAACAGAAACATACCGCCCCGCAGTTCTGAGACTCAGGGTGCACGTGGCTCACTCCCTCTGGAGGTGGGGCAGTGGGGGGTGGGATGTGCAGGGGTGGGGGCATCTGTGTCTGGCCTCTCTCCTAGCTCCACTAGTCCTTGGCTTGTGTACTATAAACCCAGTCTGCATGTGGCACTCTCCTAGTGTGTGTGTCTGTGTCCAGAATTCTCTTTTATAAGGACAACAGCCACATTGTATCAGTAGTCTACTCTTCTCCAGAATGACATCACCTAACTAATTACATATGCTATTCACTCCTACTTTTAAGAATCCCTATGATTAAATTGGGCCCCAGTGTACTCACGATCGGCCAGAACACTCATGTGGAGGTCATGTGTCCATAGACTGGGTAAGGTATCCACATATGACCTTAGTTGGGCTGGAGTAACATAATTTAATCCAGGACGGCCTCAACTATATCTTACCTACCGGATGCCACAGAACCAAGAGGATCTGCTCTGCATAGCCCATCCCACTCACCACACATCCAGACCTACACACAGCCTTTTGTCACAACCACCTGGGCACTAGTTGTCCATGTTGGGAAATATGCCACAGGTTTGGGCATTTGGTGAATCATACAGGGCCTTAGAGACCTTGTAAGGATTTTGTATGTTATCTAACAGCAGTGGGAACCACTGGATATTTATAAGCAGGAGGAGGGTGACCAGACTCTAGAAAGATCCTTCCTCCAACCCTAGTCCTGAGACCTAGGATGAAGGTGGGATAGGTGTTGGTAGAGCAAGTGGGGGGGCCTGGTCTGTTTCTTTGTAGTGGTGACTGGAATACAGAGAAGATGAAATGGAGATGCATTCATGGCTGAGAGGTGCCATAATGAGAGGACACTAAGTTTGTGTTATTTTAGCCAAGGGAGCTAGGGCTGTAGTTGGAGTTCTTGGCAAGGAGAGCTGTCATTTAGGTTTCTGGAGATGGGCACTTTCATTTTGGGACAGAGAGTCTGGTCTACTAGTAAGTCACCAGGATAAACAATATGGTTACACCAAAATAATACAACTTGTTCTTGTTCTTAGAATAAAATAGTGACATGTCACACCAGAGTGTGGCAACTGTGGTGTGAGATTCGAAGTGGCAGAGACAGAATGAGACAGGAAGAGACTCTCAAGCAATGACTTACCCCTAGACCATCGGTGTCTTGAGTATTAGTTACTGTTTGCTGCAGCAAAGTACAATGAACTCCCTTGATCGGTCAGAAGTCTAATGTGGATCTCACAAGGTTATAGTTAAAATATGCTAAAGATGGTTTTCTTTCCATTTCTAAGGCTACTCGGATTCTTTGGCCTGTTGCCTTCTCAAAGCTGGCTGTGTAGTATCCCTCTGACCCATCTTCCATCATCGCATGACCTTTTCTCAGAGCTTCTTTTGCCTTTGTCTTCTACTTTTACAAATTCTAGGCTTGATAACATGCTTCTAAGCCCACCACACAGGAAGCCAAGGGCTAAGACAGGAGGATTTTGAGATCTGGACCTGCTTGAGTTGGTAATGAGACCCTGGCTCAAACCTCAAAAACAAGAGGGAGAAGAGCAAACTAAGGACAATGGCTCACACCTATAATCCCTGTACTCAGAGGGTGCAGACACAGGGACCAGGCGTTGTGGTTAGAGTATGGTGGCCACAAGCTGGAAGCCAAGCTTTTAATACATGAGCTTTTGTGGGTTTGGAGATCAGGGGTGGGGAGTGGATAATGTTCTACTCAAAGCATAAGGGTCTGTGATGTCTGACCTATACTAAAGGTTTCTACTGAGGTAGGGGAAGCCAGAGCGGTTGGACTTTGAGGATCTCCAAGCCCCAGGCAACAGTAAATATTCTTCTAGAACATTCAGAAAGCACTACCACCTAGCCTCAGCAGAGGAGTTAGGCTTCCAATGACTTCCCCATTTAGCAACTGTGTGGATGGGCAAATCACATCCCACTGGAGTGCAATGGAAAAACACAAGTGCCCACTTGGGTGAGTCTCTGCAGACTCTTGGGAGTGGTGGAGGAAGAGTAGTAGACTAGTTGTCCCACCAATCCAGACGGGTGGGAGCTTGAACAGCAAAGCAAGGAACCTTCATTTTAGTCTGGGGGACTCAGACGTCCAGGGTTTAGTTGGAAGGCAGAGCTTCCAGATTGAGGGGCTGGTGACAGAAGAGTCTGTCTATAGAAGTAGAATCTTTGTCCCTTGGGGATGGACTTCCTACATTTGATCCTTGTGGGGGTTGAACAGTTCTTTCACAGGGGTCACCTAAGACCATCAGAAAATGGGATAAACACATACAGATATTTACAATATGATTTGTAACAGTAGCAAAATTACAGTTATGAAATAGCCACAAAAATAATTTTATGGTTGGGGTCACCACAACATGAGGAACCGTATTAAAAGGTCACAGCATTAGGAAGGCTAAGAACTACTGTTCCAGAGCATCCTTTGGAACTGAGGACTCCCAGTCTCTTCCAAGGTGGAGTACCTCAGTAGCAGAACAGGGTTTCGTTGTCAAAAAGAGAGGGGAGGAGTACCTTGGAATCTCCTGGAAGCTGACTTCTTAATGGGGTCTTTTTCTGTCAGTGGTCTCACCCTTTCCTTCTATGCCAACACTGTGTCTCCTTGAAGATTTCCTCTTATTTCCTTTCCTCAAATGTCTTCAGAACAATGTCCAGACAAGAATATGCACTTCATGGTTTTTGTTTCTTTGTCCTTAATGTGCTTTAAGTGAAGAAAATGAGCTGCTCCAAGTCCTGGTCTCAGACACCTAGCTCACAGTAGTCCATAGTTACTCGTTCCTATTATTTTTTTTCCCCCAGGGACCAAAAACAGTGTTTATTGGCCTTGGCTACTTGAGGGGATGAATCGGGAGGAGTGGGTGGCACTGATCCCAGGCCGGCCTTGCTTCACAGGTTTGTAGGTGATGGAGAACTCTCTCAGGTAGTGGGCGATCATCTCTGGCTGGTTGAAGGTCTTGCTGTTGTACTCGCCCACCATGCTGCCCACCATCTCGGGAAGGATGATCATGTCCCTCAGGTGTGTCTTCACCACCTATGGCTTCTCCATGGGTGGTGCCTCCTTCTTGGCCTTTCTCAAGTGCTTGAGCATTGAGTGCTGCTTCCGCCAAAGACCACGGTTCAGACTCCGCCTCTGGTGGGCTCTGTACAACTGCATCAGTCCTCATAGGACATGTCGAGCAGTTGGTCGAGGTCTACGCCATGGTAGGTGAACTTGTGGAAGGTCCGCTTCTTCTACTCCACTTCGGCCATCTTAGTGGTTACTCGAAAAAGGCGTTCTTATCGTTTTTTAATGGTCTGACATGCATCTCCAGGAAAAGACCCAAGCGCTTTTAGCAACAGAGAAGAGGCGAGACAGTAATGGACTCATTGATAAGCAGTTCTCACAGCTGGAGTTCCCACTGGTCACGGAGCAACACGAGTGAAGGAAGGGCTTGACTCGGTTCTAAAGGACATTCTGTGTTAGCTGTGCCTTTCCCTAGATTTGTCCCATGTGCCCTTATTTCTCATTTTTCTCTTTGGGTCATGTGCTGTGAGTCTTCACCCATGAGGAAGTGACAAATGCTACTTTCAGCAAACAGCTATAGTGAGACACTTTGTGAGTGGGTCCAACTGAGCAAGACTGACTGGAAATTCTGTCACATAGGGCAAAGGGGACTGTAGAGGCTTGAGTAATTAGGAGAAAGAAGACAAAACAACAATAATAGATTATTATTATAATTAGAGACAGAATGTGTGCTGTGTTGCCCATGTTAGTCTAAACCTCTGGGCTCAGGTGAGAAAGGTACTTAGTCTCTCAACCTCCCAAGTAGCTAGGACTTTTTGAAATTAGCCCGTAAAGGATTGGCTAAGCAGAAAGAGGGTTCGAGACGACAATCTAGATGAATTAAAGAGGATAGCATATAGGATAGGGTAATATATTGGACATATGTGTAATGTAATTATATATGTAAAATAGTGCAAAATTCAAGAGGATTGGGTGATATAGCATCACAGTCTATGTGTCCAGGGTCCCCATAACCCAACTCTTTTTCTAGAGGTAATGTTAATATTAGCATGTAGTTAGTAAATGCAGAGAACCCATCCATTCCCTCACTCAAGGCTGGATGATGGAACCATCTTTTAAGAACAGAATCAATCATGCATGTTTCCATTGTTTTCTCTGTGGTGAGTCATGTGGCAACTCTTTCCAACCTCTTACTCCACACAAAAGACTCCACACACCATTTTGTGGGTCAAGTTCCTATACCAAGATGTAGAAAATTTGAGACCAGAGGTAATTATCTCTGCCCCCACCCAGAAATCCACAAAAGTCTTCAGAGACTTTGGGTTCCTACAGGGCAGTCATTGTGGGCTTGAGTCAAAAGGAACAGAATCCAGATCTAAGGCACTGGGTGCCCTGGCAGCCCCATGGCATAATCAATCGTTAGATGGAGACCAGACTGGCTCAGGTGGGGACAGAGGCAGGGCTTCCTCTGCCAGGAGCTAGTGTGCAGAGCAGTTCCCCAGAGAACCCTTGGAAACCATTGGCATGCATCATGACTCTCGCAGAGAGGGGTTTACAGACTGGGGAAGAAACTGAGAGCACACATTTGGAGCCCAGCTCTCCCCAGCTGGGTTTCCTGACCAGGGAAGGCCTCCCGCATGGAAAGGTTACAAGGGAAAGATTCCGATTTTTCTTCCCCTGCTGTGAAATCAATTAAAAACAGGATGGATACAAAATGGTTTTATAACCTCCTCCACCTCCTGGCATGCTTTCTTGTTGGGGATGGGCCAGCCCAGAGTGAAGAGAGACCAGAGTCTCATGGTCTGAAAATTCAGCAGCAGCTTAAAGAACAGTGGCCTGTTGCTCCAGCTCTCCTCAGGGGACCTGAGGCTGGCTGGGAAATGTCTCCCTGGAAAGCGAACAGTGGGAGGAGGATCCCATGGAAGCAGAGTGTGAAGGAGGCTCCAGCCAGCTTTAGCCTCTTAGACCCACAGGTTCCTTCAGAATAAAGCAGCCAGATTTCAAAGAGACTTTATCTCCCAAAGAAGAATTCAAAGGGTTTGTGATGCTTAGACATAATTGATTTATAGGAACCAACATCAATAATTGTTCTTGCTTTCTTTAATCATAGATGGCCTTTACTGAGGACCACTTTGATCTAGGCGCGTAATTAGGCTCTTTTCTGAGATTACCTCTGATTTGTGTAATACCATGCCAGATTAAGTAATATTTTCTCCAGTTTCAGTATAAGAAAAATGAGGTCCAGAGAGGCTAAATAATCTGGCTAACACAAAATAGTAAATGTCAAAGTCAAGTCTAATTTAATCTGGCTAACACAAAATAGTAAATGTCAAAGTCAAGTCTAATTTATGTTGTCTGCTAACAATAACAATGTTACTATAACAGTAGTAATTGTAATAATAGGTGTTATCGGTTGAATACCCATGTACCTGATACTGGGCTCTTTGGAATGTGATATCTGAAATCTTCATAACAAGTAGGGAGAAAGCTTCCCAAGATCATTTTACAGATGAAAAGCTTATAGTTCAGCAAACAGCTCAAGGACATGCATGAAACTGACTTAGTGAGTCTGGCTTTGAACCCAGGTCTTTTTGAGTCCTTTGATCCTGGTACTCAGTCCAATGTGACTGGATGAAACTTCAGGGATTCAGGATTACACACTTGTCTCTAGGTGCTTTGATACTTCTCTTGTCTCCAGACAGAGGCCTCAGCTTGTCTATGGTTCTCTGAGGCTGAACTGGGCTGAACACACAGAACATAACAGGCGCTGCCAACACACATTGTTCTCAGCTGCATGTAATGTTTCCTAAGGCCTTGGCCAACTTGGCTCAGGCATTTTAGACATCTCGAGGGCCATGGTTCTAAGCATCCTGAGTGGATTGACAGATTCTGTTGGGACACTGTGCTTTAAACTACAAAGCTGCCTGCATTTCTCCCCAGTGAAGAATATTAGCTGGAACTAACTGGTCATTTCAGAGTATGGCTGCCAATGTCCACTGCACACTTGATGAGAAGTCATGTGGATAAGATCTCATGGTTTAGATCCCCTCCCTACTCATTTGATAGCTCTTTCACTAACTGTCTTCTCTGGACCTCTGTCTACTTTCTAAAGCACAGTAAGACAATTACTACTGTTAGACTAGCATCTTCACTCACTAGCCCTCCCATCTTCCGTCACCTACGCGCAATGGTGAGACAGCTCACAGTTGGGTAGACTTGGAGAAATAGCCAATAGCATGCATGGGTGGCATGTGCCCATGACTAGAGCACAGGCTTCCTCAGGGTCCCTCTGTGCCCACCTTCTCATGATAGTCAACTTCTAGCCACTGTGAGGTAGGGACATTGCCCTAACGTGAAACACTTCCCTCTGAGGGTCCTAAAAACTCAGCCTGAAAGTCTAAGTAGATGTGAAAGTAAAGCTTATTTCCAGAACAATCTATGTCAAAGGTTTATTTCTTGACACTTGAGATTGCCATGCAATTTTAGCAATCCCACTAGTATCAGTGATTAGTCATTCATTCATTCATTCATTCATTTATTCATTCATTCGTTCATTCATGTTCATTCAATGAAGGTCTATTGAAATTTCTCTTTCAGGGACCAAGTACTGACAAGTACTGTGAACAAGGAACTTAACTGACAAAAGGCAGCTATTGTGCTCCATGATCCATTACCGCCTCTGTACTAGGGTCATGCTTCCTGCAGGCAGCTCTGGGCCACTGAGTGTGACTAGGATGCAAAGGCAGCCTTTTCCTTAGGGACATGCTCCTCTGGTGGCCACCTATGACATCAGGTATGTCAGCAACCACTTTCTATTGCTGCATGTTCTAAGATGCTTCTGTCTAGCTGTTTCCCACGTTCCCCTTTCCTTGGAGCCAGCCTGCTCTGTTCTCCTATGTGCTACAGGCCTGGATGACATCACTCAGGGATGGTAAGAGAATTAGCATGACAATGACAAAGGAGGGGCAGGGACTCAGGGCAGACCCACACATTCTCTTCCTCCTCCTCCTCCAGGAGGAAGAAATGTCAAACCTTCAATGCCCTTCCTTTAAAACTCCAGACCATTTTTGATAGGAAGCATCGCGTTTCAGGACACAACACCAAAGGATTCTGAGCCTAAGGAAGTTGTTAGTAGAATCATTTATTTTATTTTATTTTATTTTACCTACAAGATTTTCATTTTCCTTCCCCTAATAAATTTTTACCCTTATGGTGTCAGAAGAAGGCGGAAGAAGATTCTACTGTCTCATGTTGGTAGGGCCAACTCCTGACTAGAAGCCTAGTTAGACTCCAGGCTGGACCAGTCCAGGAATCTGGCATGTTTGTATGGAAACCAACACTAGGTTCTCTGTAACTGATGACAGTGAGTTTCTAGATCCTTCTAACCAGCGGTCTAGATTCAGGTCCCTCGTGGCTGCCAGGGGAGAACATCCCAGTTCTGCCTCCCACTTGGCAAGTGGAGCTCACTGCACACACATAAATTGATTTTCTGGTTTTATTTTTAAAAACAAAGAAAAGAATAGCATTGACACCAAGGGAGGCCATCAGAGAGAACAGGAGTAACAAGGAAGCAACGAGGAGCCTGTGGGTGTTTGGTGAAGGTAAATGAGGTTGAATTGGGCTGTTCGGTGGGTGTGGCTGCTCTATCAGGATTTCCACGGTGTCTTTCAGATCCATTCTTTATCTGTGTGGTTCCTGGAGTTTAGGTAGGCGTGCCAGAGCACTGCAGTTAGGACGAGAGGAACAAACGACCCTGCAGGGGAGTATTTGGGGAAGTATTTTTGACCACTAAAAGGAAGTAGATCTTTTACACAGCCTGGAGTCTTTGAATGGAACCCATCACCCCCATGGATTCTGAGGTAAAAATTAACAAGGGCCCCAGGAGTCACTGATATTAGCAGTACTGGTCATTAGGATTATGAAAAAAAAAGTCACCATGTTCCTACCGGAAAGTTCTCCGTAGCTCTCTAGTGGAAGCCATCAAAGCCACATTACGTTTCTTAGGGTGCTGGGAACACAGAGTCACCTTTCTCTGCAGGATGTGGTATCTTGTGCTTCCCACCCTTCCTTCCTTGGTATATTGCCACCTTCTCATCAAACCCAGTTCAAATAGACCCTCCTCTAAGAAGCCCTCCCTGGCTCTCAGAGCAAGGCTGATTGCTGCTTACTCTTTACAAAGCACATCCCCATGTCTATTTGTCTACAAGTACATGGTATATAAACTTCTCCAGGACAGAGACCATATCAGATTCATGTGGCCATCTTCACTGGTTGGCATGGTCATTGGTTTCTGGTCCTCACGGGAGCTAGCCCATTGTTCTTCAGGACAGAGACCATATCAGATTCATGTGGCCATCTTCACTGGTTGGCATGGCCATTGGTTCCTGGTCATTGGGAGCTAGCCCATTGTTCTCCAGGACAGAGACCATATCAGATTCATGTGGCCATCTTCACTGGTTGGCATGGCCATTGGTTCCTGGTCATTGGGAGCTAGCCCATTCTTCCTGAGTGGAATGTTGAGTGCGTAGGGAGGTGTTGAGCTTCACTGGCCTACAGCCTCACTGCTTATAACTCAGTGTTCTTCAGGGGTTTCACAGAGCTTTGTGCCTGTATCACACGAACAATCCTCTGCTTCTGGTCAGACATCTGCTTAGCTAGGCTAATATACATGCTTGTCTCCAGAACAGTCATCAGGGCGTCTGAAGTCAAGTAGCCAAGAGGCTTGTTAAGATTTTAGTGTCTCTAACTGTGTCTCAGAGGCAAGTGAGTCAGGTCCCAAGAAGTCTGGACTAGAAGTCTTGCCAGTGCACATTCCAGAGACTGGGAGATTCTAGAAAAACAGACATATCACCTTTCAGGCTGAAATTGCTGGGCACTGCATTTGAAACTTGAGTTTCCTACCAGTCCTTAGGTTGTGAATGACACACAGTTTATTGGAACCATTATGAGATCACTAAGCAAACTGAGGTCTGAAAATTTCAAGAGGTGTTGAACCAGAGATAAATCAAACACTACATGTGCATGTTAAAGAAGAAAAAGATATGAAAAGGAAAAGAACAAAAATCAAAAACAAAAAAATCAAGAAGCCCAAACTAAACAAAACAGCAAGCAAATACTCAACCATCAGGAAGTATAGACTGGAGGATTAGAGGTTCAATGTCAACTTCAGAATAATAAGATGTTCAAGGCCAACCTGAGATAATAAGACCCTGTCTCAAAAAATAATAAAGCAAAATCTTGGAAGACATGAACCTTCCTTACAGATCCCAGTTTTAATCCATTTAAACAATCATTTGACCTGAACTTCTGGAAAATGTCAATGATCAATTTTAAACACAGACACACTTTATTAACTTCTCAGCCAATGTAATTTGAAGAGCTACATATAGATTCTGGTTCATTTCTCTGAGAGCTATGAAGCTGCCTACATGTTCAAGGTCCTCTGCTAGCCCCTTCAGACTCAGCAGGATACATACTGAGGCTACCTCTCCACTACGGGGCATCTACTCTGGAAAAAACAGGTCACAACAAATGGCCATCAAGATGACTCATGAGGGTTTTGCTTTGGGACATCCAGGAGGTTGTGCTAATGTACAGTCAGGGCTTGGGGAAGATCTCCCAGAAGAAGTTGTTTATAAGCCAATGGCAGTGGTTCAGAAGCTAAAACTGTCATTGAGGTGGTCAGGACAAGGATGATCCAGGATAACAGGATCTGGAGGCCCCAAGACATTTAAGAGCTAAAGATTCCAGAATTGTTAGGACACAGAGTGGATGGGAAGATGATGAGAGAAGTCTTAAGAGATAGGCAGAGACAAAATTTTAAAAAGAACATTTAACAACCGAAGCATGAATACGAATTCATAAGCACATAAACTCTAAAATTTAAGATGTATGCCATCTCACCCTCTAAATTGGCTAGATTTTAGATATTACTCAGTCTCTTCCTAAGAGAGTTGCAGGATATACAAACTTTTCATAGATTTGTCTATTTTTACTCAATTATGTACCTGCCACTAGATAAACAATGCCCTTGAGTTCTGATAAATCTGTCCCAATGATTTTCCCACTAAATTGCTAGGCATTAAATAACAAGCCATCTCAAGAGGAAAAGAATTCACCCAATTTCAGCAGTAATTTTCAAGATGCCGTTCTCTTAGCATTGGCTGAACTAACAATTGTGTTAGCAAAATTTTGTAGTCCTTATAATACTGTCTTAGATTTTTATCTATTCAATATCTCTTTATTGACTAAATCATGAAATTTGCACATTAGGCTACGGTAATGCAATGCCTTGGTTGGATGAGGGTTTCTAGCTGGCAGTTAAGTGCTGAGTTGGGAGCTTGGAATTTTGGCTCAGCCACTTACCTTAACCTCTATGCATTCCCAGTTTTCTCATTTAGAAGATGGAGATTTTTATATCTATAGTCCTCAACTGAATTCACATACATTACTAGCTGGCACTTCCTACCCATTAGCTCTCACTTTCAGGAATTGAATTAATATTGTGAATGCCCAGGCCAAGTGAGCATCGGGTAGGTTTTGGCCAAGCCTTGCAATAACTGAAGAATTTAATAGAGACCACTTTACTCTGCCTCCCAGGCACCTCTATGGGGGCAGATTGCTCCTGGAGAATCCCTGACTAGTTCCTGCACAAAGCATAGCTGTCTCACTGCTGCATATTCTAGGAACCAGTCCATCAGAACCCCAGTGTTCACATGTGGCCAGGCAAGGCAAACATTGAGAGAGCCCTGACCTATAGAAGCTGATCACAACCTTAGGTACCATCACCTCTATCAAGGATACACTTACCCCTTACCATGAGCTTTGAGAGCACTGTACTCAGGAGACCTCATTGGGGATATGGCTGGAGTTTCTGAGCTGGTCTGATCAATGAAGAACACTGCAATAATCCACAAGTTGTAAACTCCAGGGGTTGGGAGGAACATAGTTCCAATACACAGGACACGGACATGAGATAATTCTCTCATGGTGGAAACAATGGCATTGTACAGCCATCCATCCTTGAAAGGATCTGACTGCACAAGCATCGACTAGTCAGAACAGATTTAGTATTAACTCTTTAGTTGATAGGAGGAAGGAAGGTAGTTTCAAAGTATGGAAGAATTCCGGTATTTAAACAATACAGTCCAGAGAAACACAAAGTTGGATGTTATCCTTGAAAGTCATATTCACGGCTCTGAACTCCATCTTAAGGCGATGTGAAGTCACTGGGACTTCAGAGGTCTGAGCTGTGCTTCTAGTAAGGTTTTCTGAGAATGTATGAGAGAAGCTCAGGCTGGAGGTTAGGCAGCCAGCTCTGATGCCCCTTCAGGAGGTCTAGTAGGAAGAGGAGATTTGATGCATATAATTCTCATGATACAATTGATTAGATGTGCTCAGTGAGGGGGAAGAAGAGTTAGGGATGATCCCCAGGTTTCCCTCAGAGGACATTAGATTGATTATATCTAACCATTTGCCATTATCATAGGGAAATCAGAAGTCTGGATAGATAGATGCTTTTGGGGAGGGGAACTGATCCATCTGGTTTACGATATATTCACTCTGGGATACCTAAGACATATCCAGGCAGAGATTCCATAGATAAGAATGTAACTGGGGAAACAGGTCTGTCTGGAGATGAAAGTTTTGAAAACCTTGCACACCCACTGAATAGAATTTCCCAGAAAGAGACTACAGAACGAGAAAGAGGAGTGGTCCAGAGGAAGGGCAATATGTATGTCACATACGGCAGATACGGTAGTACAGGGTTAGCAGTAGAGAGGGGTGTTGTGCTGTAACAGAAGGCAGGAGAGTGCTGAGTGGGGCTCAGTTGATGAGTATTTCCTACCTTCTATCCTTTCTATTTTAATTCCTGGACAACTCAAGACAGCAAACACAATCACAGGCCAGGGTGAAAACTGCATTGCACCAAGAAGCACCACTCAACACTTAGACGGTGGGACGGAGGCAGAGTAGTCCTGCCGCTGGGGGATGTTATCTTTAGGCAAGCTCAAGGTGGAGGTGTGGAACTTTTCAACAGCGGGGTTTTCTAGCTAGCTTCATGGCTGCTGGTTGTCATGGTGACCGCAGCAGTTTGTTCATGCTTAGACTGTAGCCATAGTAGTGTGCTCCGAGTCCTTTCCATATCTTCTCGCTTTGGATAGAGGTATACTGCCCCTTGCAGTCCACTTATGATGGATATTCTTGGAGGTCCAGCTGCATTTCAACACCTCCCAGCATTTTAATAAGCACTTGGCTCCTAGACTAAGTCCCCTTTGCTTAAAATATCAAGTGGTTTCTTTTTTTTCTTATTTAGTCTTGATCGTACAGAATCTTTAAGGAAGGAATTATTGATTGAATTAAGTAGTGTCAAGAGAGCAATATAAGAAATACAAGTGTCCACTTGAGTTTGGCAGTTTAGCTTGTGGGTTATTTTGGTAGAAGAAAACATTAAATTAATGAAGCTGACAGGAATATGTGCATCATCTAGTCCATCTCCCTACTTCAGACAGCACCTCAAAGCTTTCAATTTAATGGTGATGTGTGGAGTACTGAATTTGGACTGCTGCTCTAATCTTAACTTACTCCTGTTAAAGGGCTGAATGTGGTGCTGTCATGCTGCTTCCCGTTTTAATAGTTGTCCAGGCCGTGAGCCACACGTACTGCCTTCTAGCAATTTCTCCAGACTGACTCTCTGCACAGCTTCCTTAACGCCTCCAAGCACAGCAAACACCAAGTGGTGAAGGTGGGAACAGATACTCATGAGTTTGATGGCAGCAGACGAGAGGTAAACACAGTCAACTTAAAATACAACACCAAATGACTCTTCTAGGAAACAGCAGCTCTACACCTCGCAGAGAGTCTCCAAATGGTCTCGAGCTACCAAACAGCTTCTCTGAGCAGGCATTGTTCTGAACACCTCTTGAGTCTCTGGGTTCAGACTTCCAAATCTATTTTTCTGAGAAATAAGGAGAAAGCCCCTTGTTAGAGGATAATAAGTTCTGGGTAAGTAAGTTCTTACCCCAAAGATTCCAACTTGGGACTCAATGGATGCATTCTGACCTCCTTGCCTTCTCCCCTCTATTCTACAAAATGAAGTGCATGGCTTGAGATACTCAAAAGGCTCCTGGGATGGGTCTGTTCAGTAAACCCCTCACCCAAAGCAGTTTTCTCCTAAATGTGAGTTATTCTAGCTTCCCTAGAGGGGCAAGCACAATCCGCATGTGCTCAGGTTGTGCTCTGCATTACGAGGCGATGCAGTTATCTTGCCATGGGATCCCCCTGAGAGTCTATTAAGAATTAAAAGTGTGTTCAAATGTGATCAAATTGCATAGAAATATTGGCACATGCTTGTATTTGCATAATACATACATACATACATACATACATACATACATAATACAACCATTGCAATAATTAAAGTCTGTATGTAGTTCAATAAACAGCATTATACAAAAGCCAGTTTCCTAGTTTTGATTTTGTATTATGGGAACATTAGGTGTCTTCTGGGAAACTAGGCAAGGAATTCAAGGGATTCTTGCTATCATTTTTATAATTACAAAACAAGTATGATTATAATCAAAACAAAAACTGTAAAAATGAATTGGAGGGAGACAAATTTTATTTCCCTGAGATAATAATAATCTATGATATCAACAATGAGGTTTTATTGTCCCAAAGTATGACCTGAATATCTGAACCATCAGACCTAACTTCCAACTTATGGGACACACTAGGGAAATAGACAAATGCACAGTATAGGAAAACAGTTAAATAAGTATACAACGTGCTTCCCAAGACAGCCAGACCTCATAAGTCTTCCTACTGATACTCATTAGAACACAATTCAGTTGAGCCATCTTTAAGCTCCACGACCCAGAGATACTTGTTCAAATCTGGTTTTTTTTTTTAAATTCATTTTGTATGTTTTCATCTCTAGGTTTTCTTTTTCATTTCTGTTTATATTTTTCATATTTTATTGATATTTCTGTTTTGTTCAAACATTAAAAAAAAAACATTTACCCTGTCCTATTTTAGCCCTTTGGATAGCTTTGCAGTAATTGCTTAAAAGCTTTATCTAGTAAATTCACCATCTAGTCTTTCTCAAAGACAGTTTCTTTTGAGTTTTTTCTTAAGATATCGTTTCTGGTTTCTTTCTATGTTTTATGATTTTTGTTGTTGAAAATGGAACCTTTGAATATTACAATATTATATAACTCTAGAGTTCTTTTTTCAGCCTTTCCTAACTTCCTCCTTTTTTCTTTCTTTCTTTCTTTCTTTCTTTCTTTCTTTCTTTCTTTCTTTCTTCCTTCCTTCCTTCCTTCCTTCCTTCCTTCCTTCCTTCCTTCCCTTCCTCCCTCCCTCCCTCCCTCCCTCCCTCCCTCCCTTCCCTTCGTCGTTGTCGTCTTCGTCTTCTTCATCTTCTCTGTCTTCCTCCTACTCCTCTTCTTTAAAACTGGTGCAGAACATCCAGGATTAGACTGAGATACAAACCTAGAGTCTATTCCAGTCCTTCCTGAGCTGAGCCCTTCTCTGGTATGCATGGTGACTTTCTAAATTCTCTTACAAATATGATTGCTTTTGGATGGCTGCTAAGTCCTTATGTTTCTGGCTTCTAAAAGAAGATGGAGAGGGAGAGAGACAGAGACAGAGACAGAGACAGAGTTGGGGTGGGGTGGGGCACACAACAAGGCACAGGGAAAGACATGATTCCTTTAAGTCTCTTGAAAGTTGATTTAATCAGAGGAATAAGAGCCTTTCAAAATGGCTGTGAAGGTTAGTGAGTGCATATATGTACAGTCAGAAATCATAACAGTCGGATCAAAGTCTTTTGATATTTGGAGAACAGGGTCTTTATCACCTATTTGGGTTCCCACAGCTGTATGTAGCTAATGTGGATACATATACAGTTGCCTAACATGAATCTCACAGATAGGGATGGTGTCCATGCGAAGGGCTGACATTAAGAGCTGTGAGTCACCATTCGTCTCTCAGGGAAAATGAATGTTGTCAAACAGGTTCCAATGCCAAAATATTAATTTTAGGAAGGTTCCTCTAGGCATAGAGATAGGTTCATGGCACTTCTTCCTTTTCCAACCATCCACAATTCTTTTCTAATTAGTTACTTACTAAGCCTTAGACATAGAGTTACCAATGTTTGAGATAGGGGCTATACCTCACCAAAGGCTGGATAAGTGGCTCGTTGATTAATAACATTTGCTCTTCTCGCAGAAGACCACAGTTCAGTTCCCACACTGTCCTCTTCTGACAACACATTACTATTGTTAGGAGACAGTGGACACAGAGTCTACTTAGGTCCCAGTTTAGTGACAAGACAGATGGCAGGAACCATTTGTGTTTTCACATAGATTTAAGCATGTCAAAGATAGTTGGGATTTTATGTGTCCATCTGCATAAAGGACAGATCTTTGAGGCATAACTCTAATGCCACTCTAAAATGTGTCTGTGTCACCTATGATCAAAATAAAGCAGAGGAGGAGGAGAAGAGGAGGAGGAGGAAGAGCAACAAAAGCAGCTTTGACTGTAAGGGGGAACCTTTCAGGGAGTCTGTTGGTCAGTGTTCTGGGCAAACTATACCAGGGTAGTGTAGAGGTTAAAGGAAGGGAAGATGTGTAGTAGGGAACATTAAGAAAGCAGAGAGAGAGAGAGAGAGAGAGAGAGAGAGAGAGAGAGAGAGAGAGCCACAAGACTACCTCTAATTGAAGAGTGATGGAAAAATGGTAGCTTTCATTAGGATGTGGCCCTGGTAGGTTGGTCACACTGCAGTGATGTTCCCACACCCATGAATATTCACTAAGTTAAATATAAATAAATGAATGAATGAATGAATGAATAAATAAATGATATCAAGTTAGAGAGGGGTTGGAACTAAGGGGGTGGATCTGGAAGGAGTTGGGGGAGGAAGCAGAATGAATATGATCAAAATGAATTGTATAAAATTATCAAGGAATGCATAAAACCACTGTATTGAAATAATATAAAGATTGTAGTCTCAAGTGCCTATTAACCTCAGTTAAAATTGAACACAATGCACCAGGATGTTTTATGGGAATCTCTATAAAAAATAGATCATACTGTTGACGTGAGTACTTTAAGAAATTAAATGTGTGATTTATTGCCCTTCTCAGCAAAACGAGA
Source organism: Mus minutoides (assembly GCA_902729485.2). Classification (NCBI taxonomy): domain Eukaryota; kingdom Metazoa; phylum Chordata; class Mammalia; order Rodentia; family Muridae; genus Mus; species Mus minutoides. The sequence continues at coordinate 43,394 of LR752537.1, forward strand.
AAGAAAAATTTATAAAATATTTGCATTCTAGCTACTACAGGAGTGTAATGAAAAATTAACTCAGATGGGGCAAAGGTGTCAAGTAAGATTATAATGTACATGTTCTGAATGAATTACTGCACTGTTTTTTTGTGGTTAAGACCTACAATGAGAAAGAACAAAAGGTCTGTGAAGATATACACAATTTCCAAAGCTATAATTTAATCTCTCGAAACATGAGCTTTAAAGGCCTTTAGTAATCCCAGAGGATAGAAAACATGTTCTCTGAAGAAGCTGTTTACTTAAATCATAAACGTTTTGATATGGAAAGCAAATTTACTTGTGTAAGTTGTAGGTGAACGCTGTAATTGCATTTAGTAATCCACCATTCAGAGTGTTATGTTAGACAGCATCTGACAGCTTATTCTAGTTATTTTTTTTCCCTTGCAAAATGCTTGGGATTAAAGCACTTGATTGACTCAGAACCAAACAACTGGCAAAGCTGTGTGCTTCTCTGTGTTATAGGAAAGTCAGGACTTAGTGATTGGCCTGAAAATGTGAGTTGCCATTTTTATGTGGAATGCCACCAAAGGCTCATGGGGACAACTTGGTCATCCCTAGTATTGTTTGTGAAGGTCATGGAACCTTCAGGAGGTGGAGACGTGATGGAGACAGTGTGCCAGTAGGAGCAGGACCTTACTCTGTACCAGGCCTTCCTGCTATGGTGCGACACATTCCTTAAATGGTAAGCCAGAACAAAACCTTTATTCCTTTTTACCACATATTTTATCACACCAAGAAAAGAACTAACATAGCAAGCAAGAACTCTTCAGAGCTGGGCGTGGTGGCACACGCCTTTAATCCCAGCACTTGGGAGGCAAGTGACCTCAAGTCAGGACATGGACACCTCCATCTCATCTCTAACAGGGTCTAGAGCATTATGTGTAGTTGAAATATTTTTCTGAATGAACAAATAGCTAAGTAGTCTCACATGCACAGCCTTCCCTGAGTCTGTCATTACGACCAGGTGGTACTGCACATGCACAGAATGGAAGCTTGTTGTGTTGTTCTTGTTACAAGAGTGGCTCCAGGTATTTCTGGAATTGGTAAATACATCAACCACTGACATCCATACAATTCCCCAGTGGCATCATTCTGGGGAAATGAGAAAAAGAATGAGCATAGGGAGAGGAGGGATGGGTGGGAGAGAGAAGAGAACTGTAGAACTGCAGATCTGTAGATATCCAGTGTCCTTCTTCCACTTTTCAGGGGTTGATTCAGCCTGGGCCTGAGTCCCTCCTTCGGGTGCTTTTAAAGATGGGGGTTGGGGCACAAACAAAACAAAACAAACCCCAAAACAAAAAACAACCAACCAACCAACCAATCAAATAAACCTTGTCATCCTTGCTTTTGAGACTCCCTTAGGGATACAAACAGTCTGAGGGCTGCCTCCTGCCTCCCGCCTCCCGCCTCCTCTCAGTTTTTGTTACCTCACTGCATGGATATTTAAGACTAAGCAGCAGTGTGAACAGGCAAGGAGCCGCATGCTTCTCCTAGCAGTGTTTCTGAAGCCTCTCAGGAGACTAACAAGATCCCAGGGCTTGAAAATGGTACAACTGTTGTCTTTGCAGGATGAAGGATGTGGAGACAGAAGAGAGGCTGGCGGAGCCAAACCTTCCTTCAGGAACAGATCTTAACAGAGGCCCCTCGTGTGGCAGGAGTCCCATCCTGGGTGGGAACGTGGCTATCATGCTCTACTCTGGGGTTTGGTCATCACTTATTGCTATGTTCCAGCTTCTTTTTACCTTAAGTCATTGTTGGCTTCTGTTCTGATGAGCAGAAAGCTTAAACTGGTCCCTGGAACACTACCATTTGGAAAAAGAAGTGGGAAATTTCTGGAATAACCTTCCTGATGATGTCTGTGTGTGCTCTTGGGTTAGCAATTCTATTACAGGGGAATGGAGAGGGTGGCCACCACCTATGGATGGAAGCTTGCAAACTCGTTCTTCTGTACAATGAGATGCTTAACACAGGCATACTAGGGAATAGGTGGGGTTCTGAGCTGACAGGACAAGAGCTTCAGTTAGAGACCTCTTCTTCACAGCTGCCTTCTCAGATTGCAGATCCTGGTAACTACTTGCCCTGTGCACTGCAGGCTGAGTTGGGTTCGTCTGTTGGTTATGAAATGCCAACTCGTTCCTCTCCTAACGTCTTTGTTCCAAGAGTTCCCAGGTTCTGTCTTCAACAGCTGGATAAAGGCTCCACCAGGCTTCTCCTCTCACCCGGAAATTCTGGTGGGTTTATCACTCATGTTAAAATAATCATCTCCCACAAAAGACCCCAGAGATTGAATCTTTTTAAACATCAGCCAAAGCTAGCAGATTTTAATTTCAGTGGAGGAGTGAGAGTTAGTGCTGGAAACCAACCACTTTAAGAGTGACCAAGGGAATAGGCTTAATCGGAGAGTTCAGAGCAGTGCTGCAATCCCAGGATGCGGTGGTATGGGGTGGGGACAGGAGCCACATGTCTTTAGAGATGCACCTGTTGTTTTGCAGGCTGAGAGTTCATTTTCTGAAGTGTCTCTGGGGAGTCTGATTGGGTTTTCCTGCTTCCATTCTGGGTTGTGATGCTTGATTTCCCTCTGTGAGGTTCTCAGGAGGCAGATGCATCCCATCTGCAGACTTCATGCTGGCTCTGAGGTGACACATTTTCACCGAGGCCGCTCCTATTTAGAGGCTATGTCTTTTGCACTGATCTCAGTGATTTTTGATGAGTTTGATATTCTCCTGCCTTCACTCCCCCTCCTGTATCCCACCAGTATTGGCGAGGGTCATTATTTATTTGACTTACTGGATGGTGAACAGGAACCAGGGGAAGCCAGCAACTCCATTTCCCACGGGAAAAATGCCCAAGGCCTGGTTAGCAACAGAAGCATTTACAGGAAAATAAATGAACAGTTTGATGAGATTTCAGGGTGTTGATTGGGGGAGACCCAAGCAACCAGAAAGCCTCTTAGCTGATGCTGAGGCCCTGAACATTCTCTATCCCAAAACAGGATCTAAAGGGCAGATCTACACTTATGCATGGCTATGCCTATAACATTTACATGTTAGGTGTTCTCTCAAAAGATGGGCGTGTAACTGGTCAAAGCAGTGTATGTCTGAAGTGGGAGGAGAGAGAGAGATACACTAATATCAATACCATTGTCATCTTTACTACCATCACTGTTGAGGGGTGAGGAATATGGCTGGCTTTCGTCTCTAGTTCCTGAAAGTAGCCTTGAACTCACTGCTTTCCTGAGGGAGAGGGAGTTATTCATGGTGGGCATCTTGGGCTGTGCCTGAGTATGCTCATGAGATGATTCAGTATGAAGGTTGGCTATGCCAGAAAGACTAATCACGCCATTCAAAGGTTGTGACTTTAGGCATGTGGTATAGACCAACCTCTGGGATCCCGGGAATGTAAATAACCTGAAAGCTGGATTAGCTTTCCTTGTTAGAAGTGCCCAGAAGGTAATTAATCCTGAGGACAAAGACTCTCTGCCTGTATGACCCTTCTGGACTGTGCCCTGTTGGTTTGGTCTGTGTTCTCTATAACAAAGCTATCATCCAAGTGTACCACTTTCTCAAGTTTTCAGAGTCGTCTAGGGGATTACTGAGTCTGAGGAGGTAGGAAGAAATTCTAAGTTATCCAGTTGGTTAGAAGTGCAAGGGACATCCTGGTGGCACTCAGCGGGTGACATCTGAGGCAGGAGATTTGCTGGAATGGTGACCAGAAGCTTCTGAGTCTGTGGGAGTTCCACGTGGGCAGGATTGGGATAGCACGACTGTGGTTGCCACTACTTGCTCATTACTACGTCATCAATTTACTACCCAAGTTTGAGTTCTTACGGAGTTCTGCATATGCAACAGAACTCGCACCAGATTTAAACAATACACTCAAATATGCAAAGAAAATGCCAACCACACAAATGGTTTTATTGGTCTAACAATCTCCACCTTTGCTCTCAGCCATTGAACCATATAAGGAAAAAACAAATGGAACCTGAGCTTGGTAGCTTACAGTATGGAGCCACTTTTAATAAACACATCCCCTTATGACTTTGACTCTTCAGAGCACACTGGCAGTAAAAAGACCCCTCCCCTTCCTTTACCTCTGGTCCATTTATTTGGGGTTAGAAACAGAGCCTTTATGCAGTGACAAAACAGAGGTCTCAAATCCTTGGAGACTTGAGCAAGAGTGGACCATGCCCAGAGGGAAGATCCTCTATCCTTCAGCCATAACCACTCCAAAGGACAAAAAGCCCAGGGAGCTGGAGATCTGCCCACTGAATTCTAAACCTCCACTTCTGTGCCTTACTTCAGCTATCCAAGGCACTGGAGTCATTTTCTCTGATTTCTCCTGTCCACTTCCAGGGCCCATGCAGGTTTCCTTCCAGTTCATTCTCCTTAGGGTAGACCTCACAGCTAGATCTACACCATAGTGTCTGTAGTCTGGGTTCTGCCTATTTGGGTATGCCTTCCACACACAGCTGGATATAGGAAGAGATGAGAAGAATGTGAGTCCAAGATTGCATCTGTATCCTTTTTGACTTCGGGTACACCGTGAATGCTCTGGGTTAGCTCTTAGACTGGCAACCACTGAGATGTCAGGCCTTTTGTGATGATGTGGGATGATCGGCTGCTGGGTTCTGTGGTTCTCTACACATATTATCAGTCGTGGTGTCCATGAACACAGGGCTTACCAAGCCTGACTCTAAAACTCAATCAACAAACCTCTTTTCTGTCTCCTTACTTAAACACAGGGGAACTTCCAGAACCCCTACATATTATACCCAAGTCATGGGAAACCAGGAACAGTTCTGCCTTTATATTCTAGATGGAACCGACATATGAAGCCTTTATCACAGTTGAATCATTCAGTACACAGTCTATATGTGTTATGCAGTGATTCTAGACTTTATAGCTTTCCTATATACTAGAACTTACTGTTGTTGTTAGCAGTGATGGAGGCAGAGGTGAGGGTCATGGGTGTGTGCATTCGAGGGCACACTAGTAGAGGCCAGAGGACAACTGTGTCTCTACCTTTATGTGGGTTCTAGGGATTGAACTCAGGTTGTAAGGCTTGTGCAGCAAGCACCTCATCCTCTATGCTGTCTTCCTACTCCTCGTTATGAGCTAGAAAAGAGTTTATTTTTAATCAAGATGTGCTGTATTAAATACACATCGGGTTTCAAGGACCGAGACAAAAATAAAGAATAAAATACCTTGTTTTCAGTTGATTGTGTGATGAAATAATTTGGGTAATACTGGGTGTACTGGCTGGTTTTGTGTCAACTTGACACAAGCTGGGGTTATCACAGAGAACGGAGTTTCAGGTAAGGAAATGCCTCCATGAGATCTAGCTGTGGGGCATTTTCTCAATTAGTGACCAAGGGGGGAAGGCTCATTGTGGGTGGTGCCATCCCTGGGCTGGTAGTATTGGGCTCTATAAGAGAGCAAGCTGAGCAAGCCAGGGGAAGCAAGCCAGTAAGGAACATCCCTCCATGGCCCCTGCATCAGCTCCTGCTTCCTGACCTGCTTGAGCTCCAGTCCTGACTTCCTTTGGTGATGAATAGCAGTATGGAAGTGTAAGCTGAATAAACCCTTTCTTCTCCAACTTGCTTCTAGGTCATGATGTTTGTGAAGGAATAGAAACACTGACTAAGACACTGGGTTTTAAATAAAAAGTGTTACTGAAATTGGTGTCTTTCTTTTAGTGTTGTTATTGCTTGTTTGTTTATTGTGGCTTGTACTAGGATTTTGTTGGTAGTGATAGTTTTCTTTGTGTACATGTCCTGATGTTTTGGTATTCTGGGTAGTCAAAGTGATGGGTAGAACTATCTTCTTGAACAAAAGGAGATAGAAAGATGAAAAACCATAAAGAATAAAACAATTGCAGATATAAACATGGCCTAGATTGACCCAGTTCAGCAGGTGGTCTGGAACCACATCAAGCATTTCCCAGCCATTTTCAGCATCCCCCCCACACCCCTGAGCCCGTCTCAGTTACAATCCCTGCCTGAGCATAACCAAGAGTGACAAGATTTGACCCATCACTAATAAAGCAAAGACACCATTGATAGACCAGGGAAAGCCCGAGGCAGCCTCAGCAACCAAACAGCCCAGTAAAGGCTTTTCTACCGGTGGTGAAGGCTGGCGGGCCAGAAGAGAGCATCCAACACTGACACCTGAGATAGGCTGCTCAAGTGCTACAGAGGCAAAGGAGTGCCTCTCCCCTGGTGAGCCCCACAGGGACCTACAGGGATCACTGGAGTCAACCACCAGACATGGGCTAGCCATGTCACCAGAGCAGTTGCTGAGATAGTGTGGGCCAAGCAGACAAAAGAACTGGTAAGGTCGAGTGAGCTCAGACTTCATGAATCTCAGAATTGAGAACGGGGGGAGTGGAGCCACTCTACCTGTTCTGAAAAACAGTAACCACTAAGCACACACACACACACACACACACACACACACACACACACACAAAAAAAAAAAAAAAAACAAAAAAACCACTAACCACACAGGGAAGACCATGGCAGTCAGTCATGTAGCATAAAACTCTGGAGTTGTCTATTTTAATGAGATATATAGATAGGCCTCAGCTGTTCAGTCAAATGAGTGCTCCTTCCTGGGCATTCCTTCCAGTAGAAGGTATTTAATCACTGCTTCTCCCTACATTCACATCCGCTATCAAATAAAGCCGTTTGAACAAACAAGGACTGTCTCAGACCACACCCCTCCACACATCAGGGCTCCGTCTTCCACTTCCTGGTGTGTAGGTGCCTTGGGGAAAGTGTGGATTACCAGTGGCACTTGGGAACCACAGCTATCATCCTAGACTCTGCTGTTTCCCACTTTGGGAAAACATGGACTGAGGACCCCCATTATGGACTGCATTCTGCCTCCCCTAAGCAGTGTGCTAGGGCATTACGGGAACCCCAACATTGAGGCAGACACATAGCCCAGCAGGACTGAAGGGACACAGCAGCATCCTGGACCATGCCCTAGTTTCCAGAGGCGGCCATGTGGCCCGAGACAACTCCCTGTCTATTTCCCTATGTAGACTTATAATTAAACCTCATTAGCGAAGTGCCCTGAGGATAAGTGCCTGCATCCTTAAGTTTGAGATCCACTAATCTAATACACATAAAGGCCACAAGAGGAAGCAAAAGAAGATCTGGTCATGGTTGGGTTCCCCAGTAAAGGGCTGGTGGCTCATGTTAGTACCACACAGTGGTTCTCTCTGCATATGGCTAAGGTTTGGCTCATTCCTAACTTCCTCCTGTTTTGTTAGCTCCGTTTAGAAACCATTAAAGCAAAAATAAACATTCTTTATTCTTTCTTATAGCTAAGCATGATTTATTTTGTTTTACTTTTAAAATGTAGCTGTTGTAAAAATCAGAGTTATGCATATGATTCATATGAGATTTCTACAGGACTGTGTCTTAGAAGCATGGTTCCCTTCAACATGCTACCCTGGTTCCTACCCACCCCTGTCTTCTCTCCTTAGCTTTGCTTCCCACCCCCCAGCTTTGATTCAGCCTCTTCCCCATACACATCCTCCTCCACTCCTCTTCCTCTTTCCCTCCTCCTCCTCTTCCCTCTTCCTCTTCTCCTCCTCCTCCTTATCCGCCTCCTCCTTTTCCCTCCTCCTCCTCCTTCTTGTCCTCCTCCTTCTCCTTCCTTCCTCCTCCTCCTCCTTCTCCTTTGCCTTCTAATCTCTTGTTCTGTTATATTCACAGTGGAAGGGTAAATTTTTACTTCATTTTCATGTCTCTTATGTTCTTCATCTTCTCTTTTTTCCCCAAAGTTCTTGCTGTTTTATTATTAAACTAATAAAATTTATTTTAAAATATACAACTCAGTATCAACATTTTTGTCATCAAAATAATTTATAATAGCTAAATGCTTCTTACATATACATGATATCTTCTGAAGCTAAAAGTAATCAACCAGTTTTTAAAATCTATTTGGAACATTAAACATGGTAGAAGTAGAAAAAGAGCTCTTATGAAGTCCTCTATGAAAGAAAATTGTGACAAGTTCCTGATTAGACAGAAACTGTTCCATCTCCAAGGGAAAATACAGAGTACAACTGTGGCTTTATAGGATGAACTGGGTATTGTTCCTTCTGTTTCTATTTTGTAGAATAGTTTGAAGAGTATTGGTATTAGGTCTTCTTTGAAGGTCTGATAAAATTCTGCACTAAACCCATCTGGTCCTGGGCTTTTTGTTTGTTTGTTTGTTTGGTTGGTTGGTTGGTTGGGAGACTTTTAATGACTTTTTCTATTTCTTTAGGGGACATAGGACTATTTAGGTGGTTTATCTGGTCCTGATTTAACTTTGGCACCTGGTATCTGTTTAGAAAACTGTCCATTTCATCCAAATTTTCCAGTTTTGTTGAGTATAGCCTTTTGTGGTAGGATCTGGTGACTTTTTAAATTTCCACAGTTTCCATTGTTATATCTCCCTTTTCATTTCTGATTTTATTAATTTGGAATCTGTATCTGTGCCCTCTGGTTAGTCTGGCTAAGGGTTTATCCATCTTGCTGATTTTCTCAAAGAACCAGCTCCTGATTTTGTTGATTCTTTGTATAGCTCTTTTTGTTTCTATTTGGTTGATTTCAGCCCTGAGTTTGATTATTTCCTGCCATCTTCTCCTCTTGAGTATATTTGCTTCTTTTTGTTCTAGAACTTTCAGGTGTGCTGTCAAGTTGCTAGTGTAAGCTCTCTCCAGTTTCTTTTTGGAGGCACTTAGAGCTATGAGGTTTTCCTCTTATCACTGCTTTCATTGTGTTCCATAAGTTTTGGTATGATGTACCTTAATTTTCATTAATTACTAAAATGTTTTTAATTTCTTTCTTTATTTTGTCCCTGACCATGTTATCATTGAGTAGAGCATTGTTCAGCTTCCATGTGTATGTGTGCTTTCCCTTATTTTTCTTGGTATTGAAGATTGGTGATTTGATAGGATGTATGGGATTATTTCAATCTTATTGTATCTGTTGAGGCCTGTTTTATGGCCATTTATATGGTCAATTTTGGAGAAGGTACCATGAGGTGCTGAGAGGAAGGTATATTCTTTTGCTTTAGGATGAAATGTTCTATAAATATCTGTTAGATCCATTTGGTTCATAACTTCTATTAGTTTCACTGTGTCTTCTTTAGCTTCTGTTTTTATGATCTCTCCATGGCCGAGAGTGGGATATTGAAGTCTCCCACTATTGTTGTGTGGGGTGCGATGTTTGCTTTGAGCTTTAGTAAAGTTTCTTTTATGAATGTAGGTTGCCTTGCATTTGGAGCATAGATGTTCAGCATTGAGAGTTTGTTTTGGTAGATTTTTCATTTGACCAGTATAAAGTGTCCTTCCTTATCTTTTTTGATATCTTTGTCACTGAGGTGTGTTTCCTATATGAAGCAACACATATCCAGTCTGTTAGTCTATGTCTTTTTATTGGGGGAATTGCAGGAGGCAAGTTAAGAACATAAGCAACAGAAACCAAGGTTACTTGGCATCATCAGAACCCAAATCCAGTCCTACAAAGGATAATAGATGGAAAACACCAACCCAAGGAGGAAAACTACATCCTGCAAAAAACAAGAAAGTAATCTTATTTCAGCAAAACCAAAAGAAGATAGCAACACAAACATAATTCCACCTCTAACAACAAAAATAACAGGAATCAGCAATCACTATTCCTTAATATTTCTTAATAGCAATAGACTCAATACCCTAATTAAAAAAAAACATAGACTAACAGACTGGATAAGATCTTTAGCAATCTTACATCTGATAGGGGCTAATATTCAACATATACAAAGAACTCAAGAAGTTAGACTCCAGAGAACCAAATAACACTATCAAAAACAGGGAACATAGGTAAACAGAGAATTCTCAACAGAGGAAACTCGAATGACCAAGAAGCACCTAAAGAAATGTTCAACATCCTTAGTCATCAGGGAAATGCAAATCAAAATGACCCTGAGATTCCACCTCATACCAGTCAGGATGGCTAAGATAAAAAACTCAGGTGATAGCAGATGCTGGCAAGGATGTGGAGTAAGAGGAATACTTCTCCATTGTTGGTGGGATTGCAAGCTGTTACAACCACTCTGGAAATCAGTCTGGCAGTTCCTCAGAAAACTGGACATAGTACTACCTGAGGACACAACTATACTACCCTAGGCATAGACCCAGAAGATGCCCCAGCATGTAGTAAGGATACATGCTTCATTATGTTCATAGCAGACTTATTTATAATAGCCAGGGGCTGGAAAAAAACAGATGTCCCTTAACTGAGGAATGGATACAGAAAATGTGATACATTTACACAATGGAGTACTACTCAGCTATTAAGAAAAATGACTTTACGAAATTCACAGGCAAATGGATGGATCTAGAAAATATCATCCTGAGTGAGGTAACTCAGTCAGAAAAGAACACACATGGTATGTACTCACTGATAAGTGGATATTAGGCAAAGAGCATGGAATACTCACAAGACATCTGACAGACCACATAAAGCTCAAGAGGAAGGAAGACCAAAGACTGGAAGCTTCAGTCCTACTTAGGGCATCAATATAATCAAGGGAAGTAAAGGGTGGGAGGGACTTGGGAGGAAGAGAGAAGGGGTAGGGGAAAAAGAGGGGAAGAAGCAGGTATGGGAGGAGATGGAGAAGAGGTAGAGAGGTCAGGAAATTGAACAGAGGTGTGTAGCAATTGGAGATGGAGAACTGGGAATAGCAACTGAAAGTCCCAGATGCCAGGAAAGCAAGAACCAACCAGGACCCCACAGAGATGGCATTAGCTGAAATAACCTACAAAGGGGAGGGAGAACCTGCCAAGACCATATCTAGAGTTTAGGCATGGCCCCCTGGTTAAGGGATAGGGCCACCCACCTATCTCCAAAATTTTAACCCAGAAATGCTCCTGTCTAAAGGAATGGAACAGATACTGAAGGAAAGGCCATCCAGAGATTGCCCCACTTGGGGATCCATCCCACATGCAGACACCAAACCCAGACACTATTGCGGATGCCAAGAAGTGCTGGCTGACAGGAGCCTGATACAGCTGTCTCCTGAAATGCTCTGCCAGGTCCTGAGCAATACAGATGTAGAGGCTTGCGGCAGGCCATCAGACAGAGCACAGGGACCCCAATGGAGGAGTTAGGGGAAGCACTGAAGGAGCTGAAGGGGCCTTATCTGGCATCAGTGGGAGGGAGGCTTGATGCCCAGTATAGAGGAATGCTAGGGTAGTGAGGTGGGAGTGGGTAGGTGAGTGGGGGAGCACCCTCATAGAACAGGGTAAGGGGTTGTGGGATAGGGGGTTTGCAGAGGGAAAACCAGGAAAGGGGATAATATTTGAAATGTAAACAAATGAAAATCTAATTAAAAAATAAAAATATGTTGTTACAAGCTTGAATCCTGCCATAGATTGCCTGCCTCTAAACTTCTTAACAAATTGGTTAATAAAGGCTTGGATGGTTAAGGCCCTGAAAAAAAAAAAGAATGTTAGTTTTAGCTTGTACATTTTGATCTTTGCTTCATTGTGAATTAGTTTGTGTATTTGAAATGAGATAATTGTCCTTGCAGGCCATGGCCACTAAAACAAAATCCCACAGGCTAGGTGAGTTGGTTAACTATAGACATCTTTTCTCATAGTTGAGAAGGCAGAAAAGTACAATGTGAAGATATCTGCAGATTCATTTCTTAGTGAAGTCCCTCTTGCTGACTTACAGACAGCTACCATTTTGTTCTATACTGATACAAGCTCTTGTTTATACTGTTTATACACAGAAAGTAAATGACAGAGACATAGACAGAGATGGACAGAGACAAAGAGAGGCAGAGAGAAGGGGAGGAGGGAGGAGAGGAGAGGAAAGGGGAGGGGAGAAAGGCGGAGCATTGGTTTCTCTATTCCTCATTTTATAAAGACACTAGTTTCATTAATGGGGTTCTGTCTCACAATCTCATCTAAACCTAATTATCTCTCAAAACCTTTCACCATGTTGAAAGTTAAAGTTACAGAACATGAATGGGGACATACTCGGTCTGTAGCAGTGATGTCCCAACTATTTCCTTTGCATGGTCCTAGCACCATTTGTTGAGAAAACTATTCTTTCCACCACTGAATATTCCTGACATGCACCTCTGTCTGCTGTAACAAAGCCTCCAGAACTGACATACTTAAGTTCATTTGAACAGAAGTTATATTTTCCTCACAGGGGTAGAAGGTGGACAGTCTGAAGCCAAGGTGCCAGCAGGACTGATGTCTGGGAAGGACCTCTTTTGTGCTTTCCTCTCGAGGTGGCATCTTCTGCTACATCCTCAAGGGTGAGGGAGGAACACTGTCTTCATACAGCAGAAGGGGCAGGGAGGACATAAAAAAGTAAACATCCCATCCCATTTAGCTACCTCCATTAAAGGCTGTGCGTCTCAACGCTGTTATATTGGCTCTTAGGATCCAACACATTAATTTGGAAATTTGGAGAGGAATATTTGAACTATAGCAACACCTTTGTCAAAAACAAGCTGTCCATAAAAACAATGGTTTGTTACTGGACTCTCAGTTTTATTTCACTGTCTGTACACCAAGCGCATATGGATGAAGTGTGTCTCAATCACTGTTACTTTGTAGGACCTCATTGTTACTTTGTAGGAACTTTTGATATTAGAAATTGTACAATCTCTATTTTTGTTTGGGTATTTTTTAAGAATATTTTCTTATTCTGGGTTCCTTGTATTTATGTATAAAGTTAAGAACCAGCTGGTCAACTTTTGGGGGAGAAAGACACCTGAGACTTTTACAGCAATTGTGTTGAATCTGTTGACCTTCCCTCCCCCCTCCTCCCATTTATCAAAATCCCCAAACAGCAGCATATGGAGCCTTTCATCTGTTTGGGAGTTCTTTCTTTTCTTCCAATGATGATTTCACGATCCTTTTGTGATCTTCATTGCCAAGTGTTTTATTGATTTTGATGCAACTGGCTTATTATAAAGCAACTGGTTTATTAACTCTTGTTTTGTAGTGTTTAATGCTAGTGTGCAGAAATACTATTTGTTTTTATATACTGATCTTTTCCCTCATTTATTATTTCTTAACATTTTTATGTGTATTGTTTAGGATTTTCTTTATAGAAATAAAAATCTTGTCATCTGGAAATAGGAACCTTTTTCTTATCTTATGGTAGGCACATGCACATCCTGTTGGTTTTGTTTCTCTGGAGCATCATCCTACCAGACCAAATTCTGGCTGCTGGAATGGCACAGTATTTGCATATGACCTGTGCACACTCTTCCATACTCTTTTAATCATCTCTGGACAGCCTACACCACCTAATGCAGCTCGATGCTACAGAATGATACTACAGAGGCAGCAACATTGGGAGATTCTTTGGGGAATGACGGCCATAAGTGTCTGTATGTGCTCAGTGTGGACGAAAGTTGTTTTTCCCTCTGAATGTTTTTGATCCATGGCTGACTGAATGACAGATGAAGAGGCCACAGACACGGAAGGCCAGCTGTGCTTGTAACCGACCATAAAAAGACGCAGTAGGATTTTGAGGTTAACCTCAACTACCTCTTTTTATAAGGCTATGGTGAAGTTCTTGGGTGTGTGGTTAGGGGCAGACCACTGCTCCAGTTCAGGCTTCGTCATCTGGTGTCACTCCTGAGCCCTTGCCTTGTCATTAGGGGTTTGCACCATGCTAAGAGAGTTGCCACAGTAGATTTTTTTTAAAGCTTCTTTTTACTTTTATTTCTTTTTGTTTTATATGTATGTGTGAGTGCCTGAAAATACGTATGGCCATCACTTGGGTGCTTTGTACCTGGGGAGGCCAAAAGGGGGTGGGGGCCAGATCCCCTTGATCAGAGTTATGAGTAACCACATGGGCACTGGGAACCAAACCCAGACCCTCTAGAAGAATCAGTCTCTCCAGACCCTCCATAGTAGATTTTTATATCATGTCCCCCATGATCATTAAAGAGAATGTTCTCTCCTTAGACTATCTAAGGGTTCAGATTTATATTTTTAAAATTCAGTCTGAAATCAGCTCATCTTCTGCCTGAGAAGCCTGGTCTGTATTCATGTGAAAATGTCAAATATGAGAGTTAAAGTCACATAAGTCTTTTTCATGAGTGAAACAGCTGCTAGTATTTGCCAAGTATCAGTCCCGATTTTCCTTTCTGTATATCCACACACAGAAACACAGGCACAAACATGCATGAAGTTAAGATGAGACAATGTTGTAAAACGTAGCTTGTCACTTTTTTTTTTTTTTTATTATTAACCAGTATGATACAGCCACAGTCACATGGAGATGCTTTGTTTTGTTTTGGGAGAAGGGGCCTTCTTATGTAACTCAGTCTGGTATAGGATTCAACTTGTAATCCTCCTGCCTCCATTTTCTTGGTGCTAGGATTACAGACATGTGCTTTACACTCAGCTTCCATTTTAACTGTTAACGGTCACACATCATTATGTGTGTGGAGAATCAGTCACTCTCTGTTTGACAACTACTAACAGATATTGTATCTAGACTCCTGTGCATCGAACCTCAGCACTTACTCTACTGCTCTATTACATCCCTAGAGACTAATTACTGAGCCAAAACCAACGCCCATATAATACTTTGGTATATAATGCCAAGTTCATCAGGAGAGAGGGTCACATACCCAATAGTGTTAAGAGAAGAGCTTGCCTGGCTGTTACCAAACTTCCTAATTTTGGCTGATTTAGCAAAGAATGGTATTTTGTTATTTTTAACTGCATTTGGGCGGGGGGGGGGGGGCGACTTTAGAAATACCGAACACATCTCTCTGTGTCTATTGGCCTTGTGTTAGCTACTTTAATTTTGTCTATCATTGTGATCAATCACCTTTCCATACACGTGTTAGTCTATTCTTTTTTCTTTTTTTTCTTCTTCTTCTTCTTTTTTTTTTTTTTTTGGTTTTTTGAGACAGGGTTTCTCTGTATAGCCCTGGCTGTCCTGGAACTCACTCTGTTGACCAGGTTGGCCTCGAACTCAGAAATCCACCTGCCTCTGCCTCCTGAGTACTGGGATTAAAGGCGTGCGCCACCACGCCCAGCTCGTGTTAGTCTATTCTTATCAATTTATTTATACTTTCGGTACATGAAAGATACTTATTCTCTTCCATATAACACACAGAGGCCTTGTTTAAATACAGTGTCATGCAGTTTGTCTAAAAATTCTTTTTTTTCTCCCTCTTCTCACCAGGTCTGTACATTTCTAGGGCACGCTATTCAGGCTGTCTTGAGATGTTTCTCCCTTGGCCTTTTGCTGTGGGAGAAAGTCTGCTCATAACGAGAGGTTCTTTAGTAAGGAGGAAGGACACATGACAGTGAGCATTGTCCAGTTTTATCTGAAAGCTTCCATTTCCACCATGTGTAGAAGCATCAGCCTCTCGATGCTTCTGCAGACTGCAACTGCCTTTGCATTTGCCAAATGCATCAGCTCCCGCTTTCCAGTCTTCCCTCTACACTTTGCAAATTCCAGATTCTTCATAAGCCCATGAAGGTCCAGATCCAGAAAGGATGGCTCACACGGAGACCTCTTCCCACCAGCCCCGTGTCCACCTGTCTCCCTCATTCAGTTCTTCTGGCTCTTTTGTCATGGGCCAGCTTCCCATGTTCTTCCATGTTTGCCCCGCTTTACCAGTGAAAATAGCCATTTTAGTCCTTCTATAAGCAGTGCTCTCTCAGAATTATAACTTTAATAGCCCTGGCCCTGTCTGTGCAGAAAAGTTTAAGAAATTGACAGAAAGGTTTTAAAAGATTACCATCAAGAAACACAGAGGCTGAAGGAAGCAGACTCAGCTTTAACTTTCCTTCTTAGAGATGACTACACTGATGACTTTCCTTTTGGAATTTTCAGACCTTTTTAGTACCTGCATTGCTAGATACCTGCAGACATGTCTGTCACAAATATACAGGTTTTCCTGAATGAAACGGATCATACTGGAGCATTGTTGTGTAGTACTGTCCATATTTGAACGTGAATGCCTGAGGCAAAGGATAGTAGTTATATCAAGTATTCCCTGAGTCATACGCTCAGCCTCAGGCACGCCTGTGTTTTGTTCCACTGTCGCCTGTAAATAAATGTCGCTGTGGAGAATTTGGAGGCCATCCTGGTCTTTCTTTCTTTTTGGTGACTTTTTTTTTCTGGGCAGATGTTTAAAGAATCCTTCCATATTAAGTAACTTAATATCAGTATCTGTTGTTGTGTGTGTGTTTTGAGAAGTAGACGCAACACTTTCGTGGAACCTGTCTTTCACTTATGGCATATTGTCTGCACTCCCTTTTAGACAGTCTTCACTGTGTCCTTTGCTTCCCACCCGTTGGGTTGTCTAGTTCACCAGAACCGATTTTGTGTGCTGTGTTTCTCACTGTTCAGATCCACTGTAAGTCTGCCTGTTTCTGAGTTGGTGGCTGTTTCTTAGACGCTTCAAGGTTTTCCTGACCCAGACATTTGCTCAGTCTTGATCGCAGTGATTTAGGCACTATCCTAGAGGTGATGGAAGACTGTGTTCGAACTTTCTGCAGTTTCTCTGTCAATACGGGCCTGCATTTCTTGTCTCATTAATGATGGATAATTTGGGGAGTCTTTCTCCATTTTTTATGATAATTAAAAAACCATTTGTAAAACACCAAGGAAACAGATTTTTTTTCTCTCATCTGATTTCTCTTATCCATTTTCACATGGATGGCATTTCACCATTGGGATGTATGTGTAATAATTTTAAAATAATTGTGCAAATCTCATCTAGGCTTGGTGGTATATCTCTGTGTCCCCAGCACTTGGGAGGCAAAGGATGAGGTGCCCAAGGTCAAATTGGACTACATAGCAAGAGACTTTATTTCAAAAAAAAAAAAAAAAAAATATATATATATATATATATATATATATATATATATATATACACATACACACACATACACACACATATATATATGGATATCAAGGGAAATGGATAAATGGGAAAATATACTATCTCTATAGATTGTGAGATATGTTTACTTAATATGTCTATTATCTAAAATTGACCCATAGAATATGGATACTCTGTGTTAGCAGGTTTTTGTAGGAATTATCAAAATGCATATGTAAATAGGAATGATGTAAAATAGCTAAAGATGATTCTTAAAAAGACCAAGCTTGCACATCACACTAATGGGATTTCAAGACTTGCTTCAAAGTTAGTATTGGGATGTGTTATATTATTGGCAGAGAGTGGACAGAAAGATCAGCAATAGAAGAAAGCTTTACAAATATTGGTCAACTTACTTTAATCCTTGTTTTACCAAGGCTTAAGTAACACTTGTCTTTCTAGCGCATAGTCCCGTGAGTTTTGACAAACATATTCAGTTACAGAAATATGGCTGTAGTAAGTGGCTGTGATGCTCATGTGGAGAGTGCAGGTCTTCTCCGGAGGAGAGCCACCTTCTGTCAGCTGCAGTTCCCTGATGCTCGCCCTCTCTGTGTACCCTTTCTTTTGGTTTGGGCTCTGCTGGCAGTGAGTTCTTAGGTTTTCTATGGTTTTGCTGGGATGTGTCTAAGGATATTTTCTTTATTTTTGTCTTTGAAATGTATTATGTTTATTATTAATAATGTGTTTATGAAAATGTGTGTGTGTGTGTGTGTGTGTGTGTGTGTGTGTGTGTGCAGACACTAACGTCTTTTGCACTGCTGCTCTCCCCTTGTTGCCAGAAAGTTCCATTAAATCTGCTATAAATACAGTCTTGGTCAATAGTAGTCTTTTGGAGTCTGAAGGGACCATGGCATTTTTCAGTGTCCCAACTGGATGTAGTGAAGAGATGATATACACATAATGTCTTAGGATTTTACTGCCGAGAATAGCCACCATGACCAAGGTAATGCTTATAAGGTCAGTATTTAATTGAGGCTGGCTTACAGGTTTAGAGGTTCAATCCATTATCATCAAGGTGGGAGCATGACAGCATCTAGGCAGACATGTTGCAGGAGAAGCTGAGAATTCTACCTCTTCATCTGAAGGCTGCTAGCAGAATGCTGGCTCCCAGGCAGCTAGGATGAGGGTCTTATAGCCCACACCCATAGTGACATACCTACTCCAACAAGGCCATACCTTCTAATAGTGCCATTCCCTGGGCACATACAAACCATGACACATGAAAAAAAACTCAGGGCCAGACACTCAACCACTCCAAAAGGAACTTGGGAGACGTGTCTCCCTGTCCCCCAGCACATCAAAACATTGAACTGTGTTATCAGACTGAGCTCTGCAAGTTAGAAGACAGCCAAGCTGCTGATATCCAGACAATGACTGGATTCCTCTTTGTATACTGCCTTATTCTAGGGAGCAAGAAATAATAATGACTGCTGTGGGCTCCAGCCTGAGGTGGGATAGCTTGCTGACTTTCCAATGGCACTAGCTGCAGTGTCTCCAACATCATTGGTAATGGTGACAGAGCTCAGCCAGACGGTGGTAAACACCAGTCTGTGGGCCTCAGCTTGGGGTGCTGGAAGTTTCCTGACCTCTGGGCTGTGTCTTCTACCTTTTATCATCCAAACCAGTAGTGATGATAGTTTTCTATTTCCAGAACCACAAATTATTTGTTTCTGAAATGGTTCTGTGTAGCACACAACCATAAATTTTAGCAGCAAATGAATGTATAAGTGTTTATTACTTTTCTGTCTGAGGTTGGCTAAGTGATTCTAGCCTGCAGGCTGGCTGATCACTATCTAAGCTGTTTTTCCACTGTGGCAACTGGATTCCGTCCTCCTAGGTACCGGAGTGTGTTCTCATGGTGACCACAGGTTTGTGAGAGGAATTGGGTGGAATATGAAGGGCCTCATGAGCCTGGCTTCAGCATGAGCTCATCACTTCTGCCCCATAAGTCAGTCGCATTGAGTGGGGACATGTATTCCACGCTCAGTGGAAGTAGCTCTAAGTCACCGGCCATGGGTCTGAGCAACAGGAGGCAGTAAGGCTGGGATCTAGGAGTGCTCTGGGCCTGCTCCACCAGGCCACACCCCTCCCTGGTGGCTCCTCCAGCCCTTCTTGCTGTGTTCACACCAGTCTCATGAATTAAATCTGTTGTAAGTATCAAGAGCGATCTCTCGTTTCCTGATTGGACATTGCTTCAGTTACTTCTTGTACATTCTGATTGGACTCTGTCTGAATCAGTTACATCTTTTTTTTTTTTTAAGATTTTTAAAAATTTTTATTTTTGTAATTTTTAAAATGTTATGTATGTGAGTACACAATCAATGCCCTCAGACACACCAGAAGAGGGCATTGAATCCCATTACAAATGGTTGTGATCCACCAGGTGGTTGCTGGGAATTGAACTCAGGACCTCTGGAAGAGAAGTCAGTGCTCTTAATGGCTGAGCCATCTCACCAGCCCACCCTGAGCTTTCTTAAAATTTTATTTTGTTTCTGGGGTTTTTGAATCAGTTTTTCCTCTTAAATAAACAGAAATAAAACTTCCACTACATTGAAAAGTCTTACTTTTTTTATATTCAACACAATATATATTTTTATACCAATCATTAAAAATGGTGGACATGTTATTAAATGATAAAGTCTTTTTGTTTGTTTGTTTGTTTGTTTGTTTGTTTTGTTTTTAGTAGAGCTTTAAAATCTTGGCTTTTACTGTGGTACAAACTCAAAATAAGAACAAATTTCAGACATTGGAGTTCACTGTAATAAGCCTGTACTTCAACGTCCCTCACATCAACAGAGAATTTTACCTCCATAGTAGCTAAGCTAAGAGTTGACAGTTCTGCTATGCCAAGGAATGAATTATAGGCATGATTATTTGGATACATATTTCCTGCTATGGTCAAAGCTATTTGACTTCAGTTGTGGGAAGCCGGAGTAACCACTGAGCTAAGATGGCGCCCAGCTTAGTGCTAAGCCTCCTAACCCCATCCTGTTTACTAAAACTCCTGAAAACAGCAAGCTGAGTCATCTGCACCTACTGCATGATCTGAAACATCATATAGCCTTACCATAGTGTTAGCCAATGATCTGTTGTCCTGCCTGCACGTGCAACTTGTGCTAGGGGCGGGATGATGCTGATTGGAGAGCAATGAGTGGAGTGAGATGATGTAAGAGGGCTGGGTATATATTGAACTTCCTTGAGGGTGATCGGGGGATGAAGGAGTTCACTGCAGGAGATTGCTGAGGGAGAGGCTGTTACTGCCTGAATAAAGGAAGCAGAGATTGCTGCGAGAGATCTGTTGATGAAGAACCTACCTTGGCGTGAGTGTGTCGTTATTTCCATTCTCTGCTGGTCAGAGATTGGGGTAGCGGCATTCAGTGATTATCATCATTCTCAGCCCACAGGGAACAGGTTACTTTTATTTACAAAATGGTATGTGTATTAAGATGGTCTATCCATGAAGTCATTCATCAACTGTTTCAATGAACAATGGTTCTGCTTGGAGGGTGGCATAGACATTAGGTGAGAGTAAGATTCTGGTTCATTGGCTTGTGATGATTTTGAAAAGCACTCATCTCAGAAAAAGAGTAACTTATAAGGTCCCCTTCTTCAAAATTGATACAATAATTATAAATATCAAGCAAAACATTCAGTTTCACTCTTTGTTGTTCTTTTACAAGCCACCTCCCAAATTAATTGTCTACATTTCTTTTGGCTGTATAAATAATTTTGAAATATGTAAGCTGTACTGAAAACCATAGTATAGTGTAAAAACAGCAAGTAAACAATCCTACTAATAGAGATAATAGGAGAAGCATGATTTCAAGACCATTATGTGGCACACAGCAAGATACTGTCACATACAAACAAACAGAAAGTGTATATGGATTGTACAATATTGGACCTATTTCTCCAATTACCAAATTAGAGAGACCACTGGATAACAGCCAACAAATTTCTAATTCCTCATATTTTTGAATTTCAAATGATTAGGACATGTTGGTAACATTAATTTTCATATTAAGAGATATTAAGGGGTTGGGGATTTAGTTCAGTGGCAGAGCGCTTGCCAAGCAAGCACAAGGCCCTGGGTTTGGTCCTCAGCTCTGAAAAAAAAGAAAAAGAGAGAATATTAAGGAAAAGTGTTTGTTACTTCCTGTTATTTTTTAATTGTTAGAGGTGGAATTATGTTTGTGTGGGTTTGTTGAAAGATTATATTCTTGCTTTTTCTAGGGTGTAGTTTCCCTCCTTGTGTTGGTGTTTTCCATCTATTATCTTTTGTAAGGCCGGATTTGTGGAAAGATATTGTGTAAACTTGGTTTTGTCATGGAATATCTTGGTTTCTCCATCTATGGTAATTGAGAGTTTTGCTGGGTATAGTAGCCTGGGCTGGCATTTGTGTTCTCTTAGGGTCTGTATGACATCTGCCCAGGATCTTCTAGCTTTCATAGTCTCTGTTGAGAAGTCTGGTGTAATTCTGATAGGTCTGCCTTTATATACTACTTGATCTTTTTCCCTTACTGCTTTTAGTATTCTTTTTTTTTTTTTTTTATGCGTTTGGTGTTTTGACTATTATGTAACAAGAGGAATTTCTTTTCTGGTCCAGTCTATTTGGAGTTCTGTAGGCTTCTTGTATGCTCATGGGCATCTCTTCTTTAGGTTAGAGAAGTTTTCTTCTATCATTTTGTTGAAGATATTTACTGGCCCTTTAAGTTGGGACTCTTCACTCTCTTCTATACCTATTATCCCTAGGTTCGGTCTTCTCATTGTGTCCTGGATTTCCTGGATGTTTTGGGTTAGTATCTTTTTGAGTTTCACATTTTCTTTGATTGTTGTGTCAATGTTTTCTATGGTATCTTCTGCACCTGATATTCTGTCTTCTATATCTTGTATTCTGTTGGTGATGGTTGCATCTATGACTCCTGATCTCTTTCCTAGGTTTTTCTATCTTCAGGGTTTTCTCCCTTTGTGATTTCTTTATTGTTTCTATTTTCATTTTAGATCATGGATAGTTTTGTTTGTTTCCTTTACCTGTTTGATTGTGTTTTCCTGTAATTGTTTAAGGGATTTTTGTCTTTGCTCTTTATGGGCTTCTAGCTGTTTACCTGTGTTCTCCTGTATTTCTTTAAGGGAGTTATTTCTGTCCTTTTTGAAGTCCTCTATCACCATCATGAGAAGTGATTTTAAATCGGTCTTGCTTTTCCAGTGTCTTAGGGTATCCAGGGCTTGTTGTGGTGGGAGAACTGGGTTCTGATGATGCCAAGTAGCCTTGGTTTCCATTGCTTATGTTCTTGCACTTGCCTCTTGCCATCTGGTTAGCTGTGGTGTTAACTGGTCTTGCTGTCTCTGACTTGTGGCTTATCCCTCCTGTAAGCCTGTGTGTCCGCTCTCTCCTGGTGGGATTTGGGTATGGAAACTGTGGCACAGGGTCAGCTCTGGGTGCAGATGGAACCCAGAAGGACCCTGTCCCAGGCTGCTTCTTGGTTCCTATGTTCTGAGGGCTCTGGGCAGGTCCCTCTTGGGCCAGGTATTTGAGCAGAAATGGTGGTATTACCTGTGCTCTGAGGTGTGTCAGTACTCCTGGGAGACCAGCTCTTTCCTGGTGGAATTTGGGTATAGAGAGCTGTGGCACAGGGTCAGCTCCAGGCGCAGATGGAAACCAGAAAGAAAAACTAACATTCTTAATAGAAGCATAAATACAAATCTTTTTGGGTTTTGATTTGTAAATTTATTCACTGACAATTTGATGCATATATGCGATGTATCTGATAACTCTCATCCTGCAATTCTCTTATCTCCCCGCCCCTTCTCTTCTGTTTCCTCCATACAAATCCTTTTTCTACATCCATGTGGTTTTGTTTTGTAGCTCACTGAGTTTGGCCAGGGCTGTCTGTGTGACCACGGGTTTGGCACTATATACTGGAGACTGGTGGGCACACCAGACTTTATTGACTCAAAACTGCTCAAGGCATTGATTATAATTGACTGTTGAGCACTCAACTCTAAACAAGGCATTTATACCATCGAATCTCTGCAAGGCTCAAGGAACACAGCGGAAGAGGAGGCCAAGAGAATGTTCAGAGTGTGACGACAGAAAGGAGAGCTGTGAAATACCATCTTCTGAGTATAACCATTGCAATTAGGAACTCACAACAGCTGGTTGCAATTACATGTGCCAGACCTGAGCAAGACTGCCCCTGACAACATTCAGCATGATGGGGAAAGGCCCAGGCTTCTCCCTGCTGAAGTAGTGCTCAGTGGTAAATATTAACCTTGCTTAAGCAGTGGTTCCTTTCTCATTCCACTAAAAGCATCCTGAACGTTAAAGCACTTCTGTGCCGCAAATACCACCAATAAAGTTAAGAGATGCATAGTTGGGAAGGTTTCAAGTAAAATATCTGTTAAAAGACTTACGAACGGAACAGACAAAGTAGTCCGTGATGAAATAGTTCAGTTCAAAATGAATAGAGGATTTAAAGAGATACCTTTCCAAGAATATATATTAATGATCAGGCAATTCAGGATCAAATACTTATTATCATTGGTTATCAGGAAATACAGATCAAACCAAATGAGAGGGCTGGGGAGGTGGATGCATCCATAAAGTGTTTGCAGTGTGAGCACGAGGCCCAAGTTGAGAGCCTCAGGACTCACTTTAAAAGCACATACTGGAAACCCCGCAGCTGGAGACAGACCCAGGAGGATTCCTGGGGTTTGCTGCATCTGCCAGCCCCAGGGTCAGTGAGACACCCTGCCTCAAAAAAATAAGTTGAAGTGATTGAAGAAGACAGCCAGCATCAATAGCTGGCCTTCACACACACATGCACGCAGATATGCACATCCACTTAAAACCCAGTTGGAAGCTACTACTCACTCAGTGGGACATGTGATAAAGACCCAGGTGCTGGCAAGAGTATGGAGGGACCAGAGCTCTCAGAACATCGCTGGTCTAAATCTAAAGCTGTGTGGCTGCTTTGGAGAGCAGCTTGGCCGGTCTTTGGAGAATTAAATGTAGAGATGCCATAAAACTCAGTTCTGCTGCTAAGTATTTACCCAAGGGAAACATGAGAATCACTGGTCCATGGATCCATAACAGCACCATGCCTCAAGGTGACTATACCTGTCAACTGAAGAGTGGATGCGTAAAACACTGCATACCCACACATTGGGACAAGAGTTGTGGGAAACAGCCTACAACACTAAACCTTGCCGTGTCATGGATGGAACCCTGAAAACACATGCTACATATGGTATGATTCCATTGCTGTGAAATACTCAGAATGGGGAATTTACAGTTAAGAAGCAGATGAATGCTTTCTGGTGACTGGGGACAGGATTGGACTGGACTGTGACTGTTAAGGGGTATGGATTATTTCTAGAGAGACACACATAATTCACAGAATTGGTATTTGCACATGTTTACAAGTCTCTTGAAAACTATTAATTCATACACTTAAATAGTGTTTGGCTTTTTTTAAAGAACACCTCTCTGACTCTCTGTCTCTGTCTCTCTGTCTCTGTCTCTCTCTCTCTCACACACACACATACACACAACTTGCTATGTAGTCCCAAATTGTCTCGAGGTCAGTCACCCTTCTTAAGCCTCCCCAGAAGCTAAAGTCATTGTGCCTGGCTTTGTCCTTTTTCACATAAGGGCAGCACACACTAGCCAAGGAGTTACCCAACTACACTGCCATTTGGAGATATGCATTGTTAACACTCTGATTTACATCCTTGCAAAGTTTCATTTTCCCCTTTCCATGGACTTTCCCCTATGTACACGGGGCTTTAAATGCATCACCTGCTTCCTTCTGGGGTGCTGTTCGGTGTCACCAGGAGATTCCCTTCTCACTGATCTGTGTTCCCTTTGCCAGACTCAGGCCTGTATTCACTGCCTCCTGGATTCTATGTCTTCCTTCTTACTCCCTTAGGAAGTTCTGTGGGACAGGAACTGAAGACAGCTCAGTGACAGGGTTGTCTGTTCATATGTTCTGTTTGGGACTAGTGGCCTCTCTGGTGCAGCTGATGTGGGAGCTTGCTTTTCTGCCACCCAGAAACAGTCCATTGTTTCTCCCCTGCATTAGATTTCTATTTTCCGTTATAGCAAGTCTCTTTCTTGGACTTGATTATGATCTGTCTTCTAGTCAACTCTTGAGCAGAGGAAGGAGAAGATATACACGGAAGGTGAGTTCATTGAGACTTTTCAAGTTTAAAAATGTTTACATTCTGTGCTCATGGCTAAGTAGCATTAAGGATCTTTGCGAGCTTCTAAATTCTGAATTTTAAAGGTCTTATTTATCATTTATTATCAAAAGTCTGGCTTCCAGACTTTTCTTTCCAACCTATGAAACCTCATACTTCAGTCTGAGAATTTTTCTTGAATTATTTCATTGGTAAATTTTTCTCTTCTCCTCCCTTCCTCTCCTTTCTTCGTTTATGTAGTTTGTTAACCTCATAAACTAATCCTTTAAATACTCCTTGTCTGTGTCTCTCTGTGTGTGTCTCTGTGTCTCTATCCCTCTCTGTCTCTTTCTGTTTCTGTCTCTGTTTCTATCTCTGTCTTTGTTTCTCTGTCTCTCTGTCTCTCTCTGTCTTTGTCTCTCTGTCTCTGTCTCTCTGTCTCTGTCTCTCTCTGTCTCTGTCTCTCTGTCTCTGTCTCTCTCTGTCTCTGTCTCTCTGTCTCTGTCTCTCTCTGTCTCTGTCTCTCTGTCTCTGTCTCTCTGTCTCTGTCTCTCTCTGTCTCTCTGTCTCTGTCTCTGTCTCTCTCTGTCTCTGTCTCTCTGTCTCTGTCTCTGTCTCTCTCTCTTTGTGTGTGAATGCGTGTGCGATCGGCTTTCCTTCCCAGGGGTCAGAGTTCAGCTTTATCTTCTGCACCGTCCACCTTCCCGATGCTGCTTCTTCTCTTTGCCATCGGCTTTCCGGTTCCCAGAGCTCTTTGCTCTCTGACCATCCACGGGAGAAAGGCATCACAGAAGGACATGTTCCTGTTCAGAATCTGCTCTCTGCTCTCTGATCATGTAGCTCATATTTTCTGCCTAAAAAAAAAAAAAAAAAACCAACCATTCTGATTTCCTTCAAACTGCTCTTTGCCTCCACCTTTCAACTTAGAGGCACCATCAAATGGCAGATGCTCTTAATTAACAGCCCATGGTTAAAAATTGAGGATGGAAAGTCTGTCAAGAAGCTCTGATGATGGAGGCATGACAAGCCTACTGTAGGGGAACAGGGCAGGCTGTTACCTGGAGAAGCCCTTTCCTTTCGATCTTTTTCTAGATTGGCCAAAACCCCCAGCACTTTTTCCCATCTCCACCCAGAGGGTACAGGCCTGGGCATCGTGACTCTGGCTTAGAGAGGTGGCCAGCAGGGTCTGTATTCAACATTTGGGAAGTGTCCCCATGTCATTGTGCTTTCAGACACTCCAGGGCTTATCAATCTGTTAACACCCCCAGTTCCAGAGAACACACGCCGGCTTGTTCCTGAGACATTTGGTTTGCTTCTCAGCTTGAAATTATGCTTCCCTTTGTCAGAAAGGACAGGGTGATAGCAGCAGAAATGGGGAGAACAGAACTCAGACTTAGACATTGAAGAGTCTAAGCCCTAAAGCAAAAAGACTCATAAAGAAAGTATATGCTGTTGTGGAAAAAACAAAACAAAAACAACAACTAAACTAGAAATGGTCACGTGACCATTCCAAAACCTGTATGAAGGGTCATGTGACTCGCAAGGGAAATCACCCTCTTCTTACCATAGCCCAAGTATGACATAGTTCTGCAAAACTAAAGATTAACTTGCAGAAAAACAACAAGGTGTGATAGCGTGTTGGTTGCTTTATGCCAACGTGACACAAACCTAGACATATCTAGGAAGAGAGACTTTTAATTGAAAAACAAATGTCTCTACAATATTGGCCTATAAGCGAGTGTTCAGGGCATGCTCTTGATTTATGATTGACGTGGGGATGGTCTAGCTCACTCAGGGAAGTCCTATTCCTAGCCAGGTGGTCCTGCATGCTATAAGAAAGAAAGCAGGCTCAGCAAGCCATGGGAAGCAAGCCAGTAAGCAGCTACCTCCATGGCCTCTGCTTCAATTCCTGCCTCCAGGTTCCTGTTCTGAGCTCCTGTCCTGATTTCCCTCAATGATAGCCTCTGATGTGAAAGTATAAGATGAAATAAACCATTTCCTTTGCAAGTTGCTTTTGGTCATAGTGTTTTATTATGCAATAAAATCCTAATTAAGATGTAGCTTGGGAACAGAGAGAGCTTGTAAATACAATAGCTCCAACACTTACACAGTTGTAATGTGTATGTGTGTGAGAGAAAACATGTGTGTGCATGTGTTTATGTGCATGTGTTTATGTGCATGTGTGTATAAGTATATTAATTTGTTCTGTTTCTATTTGGCAATCTATATTCCTTTCTCCACTAACTGCACAACCCTGCTTTCAACATGTCTTCAAAGCAGTTCACATCTCTCGGCTGGCTAAACAACAGGTTAATAAATAGACACTAGTGTATCATCTATGTAGTTGGGAATTATGTGTTGATTTTAAATTCTGGAAATTGAACCAGGACATCATACACGAGGCAGGCAGGCACTCCACCACTGAACTATAGCCAAAGCTCGGTCTTTTGCCTTTAACTGGGGATAGGCTTTCATGAAGGCACCCAGGCTGGTCTTGAACTTTCAATTCTTTTGTGCCAACCTCCTTTGTACTGGAGTCTCAGCAGCAAGTGCAGGCCTGGGAAGAGTAATGTTTTTACACTTTGAGATTGTTTCTTACGCTGTAATCAAGAGATCTGGAAGAGAGGTGGCAAGTATTAACTTGTCTTTTCTGATTCTCTCACCAATTAAATGAAGATTCCCTGAGATGAAAGAATGAACAGTCAGAGGGAGAGAAAAGTAGCTCAGCAAGTGCTAGTTCCTTAGAAGGGGTCCTCAATCCCTTGAGAGGGTCTTGGGAAAAATGACATGGTTACAACTGCAGATGAGCACAGAAGGAGAGGGAGGATTTGGTGCTGTCTTCTGTATACACAGCAGAGACAAGACTAATGCCAGAGAAGCCAAGTACCTGTGTCTTTATGGACCATCTGGGGAGTGTGTCTATCCACAGAATGCTTCAGCAGCCCTTTGTGGTGGTGGCATTGGTCAGATGCTATCCCTGCATGGGAGTGGCTAAAGGAAGAGTGGATAAGCAGGTCAGTCTTTGTGGATTTAGCATCCAAGACAAAGCTTAGATGAAGGCAACTCAGAAGCTCTCTGTGTAGAGGAACGGCAAGAGACTGGATGCCTGTAGGCTGACCTCTCACAGCAGTATGATCACACCTGGACGCTTAAACAAGATCATAGGGAAGATAAAGAAACCATAAGAAAACTGAGGAACATGTCACACTCTGGAATGGAGGCTTGAAACAGAACCTGACCTACAGAACCTGCCATTTTCTTTTGTAAACCATGCAGTACTTACTATTTATTGTAAGTCAACAAATATTCTTCTACAATATTATTTTCATTGCTATTTCATAGCCCACCTTGTGGCCTAGCTTAAGGATGTAAAAAAGACTGCACAGTTCTCCTTTCAAATGGAAAGCACAATCCACCCGAATTAGTTTGATTATAATATCCTCAGTATAAAAAATTATCTATGTGTTGGAAAGAATCTTTGACTAAGCAGATCTCACACAACTACCATAGTCAAGAATCTGGTGACCAGAGTTGGCAAAGCCAAGTTAACGGCTTTTCCAGGTGACCCATAAAGAAACTGGTGGCTTGTCATCTTGGCTGGTCATGCCAATGTGACACCAATTCAGCTTCTTGAAAGGAATGCCCCAGGAATGGAGACCAATTGCTCAAGGAGCCTCCCTGGTGAATATCTTAAGGAACAGCCAAGTCTGTCTGTCTGCTCATACCTGGTTCTGTGTTCACGGAGCCTGGAACTGAAGGGCAGCACGCCAGCTGGAGCTGGGCTCCTCACCCTTCAAGCACAAAGTAGGAAGTGGGTGTATTTATTAATCTTTCTGTGCTGTGGTGAAATGCCTGACAAAGCAACTTAAGGAAGGAAGAGTTTGTTTTGGCTGCCAACTTTCGAATACAGTTCATCTTAGTGGGAAGCCTGGTAGCAGGACCTTTGCCTTGCTAGCCATGTTACATCCACAGCCAGGGAGCAGAGAGAGACAGACATTGGTGCTCAGCTCAATCTCTCCTTTATATTGAGTCTGTGAGCCCAGCTAATAGGATGCTGCTGGCCACATTCAGAGTCAGCCTTCCCTGAGAGCATCCTCACAGGCTCATCCAGCAGTGTTTCCAATGAAGGTGCCAACAAAGATTAACTAAGGCTTGCTCTAAAAGGCATGGTGATGGACCTGGAGAGATGACTCAGCAGTTAAGAGCACCTGCTGCTCTTGCAGAGGACTGGGGTTCAGCTCACAGCACTCACAACCCATGGCTAACTACTGATGCTCTACTGTGACCTTCCTAGACACAACACACACACACAAATAAACTAAACAGTTAATTTTTTAAAAGCATGGGGTGGCTGTTATGGACTTCTGTGGTTAGAAAAAAGACTCCCCTTGGGACAGGCACAGAGACTCAGAGTCTAGATGGCTGGTTTTAATATTGGTGATGATTATCCTTACAGCCCTGGACACTACAGGAAGTCTCAGAATTATCGATTGCCTTCCAGTTAGCCCAGGGTGCTGGCTTTATGTGTTCCCTCATCTTTGGGGGCCTGACATTTGTCACAGCCCGGCTCCTCCAGCTGACGTCTATCCTGGGATTTTGTTTTGTTTCACTGGTTGTTTGATTGCTTGTTTTGTTTATGCACTTGGAGCTTTCAGGAGCAAAAAACACACTGTGTCTGGCTCAACAACAGTGTTTGGATCAATATGATTTAGTCAAAAATATATTTCCATTTGTTCTTGGTATTTTGTACATTTTATTCTACAAACTAAAGACACACAATCTATTCATCAAGGTCACAAGAAAAATTTTAAAAGCTTATTCCAGTGACAGAAACATACAAATTCCTGGTTTTTTTTTTTTAAGAAAAATGTCCTTTTCCACCAAGTGCTAGGAGGAAAAGAGAACATTTGTAATATGAATTCTGATGCTAAATCAATTATAACTGCTACCGTGTTGTTCTGTGGTTTATACCATTGTGAGGCATATGTACCAGCTGTGCTATCTTCATTCGCTGGAAAACAAAATTAGACTCATATGCAGACTTTCCTGGTAATTCATTTAATTTCCTGTTTTCTATCTTTTTGGTGATTTCTACAGACCTATTCAGAAAGTTTACCCCTTTGAAAATGGTCCAGGGGGCAAAGGAAACCTCTGTGCTAATGCTTTGTGGGGGAAGAGCTCACAGAGGAATGTCATGTGAAGAGTTGATGTCCCCTCTAAGCCATGACTGGGCAAAGTGGGGTGGCGTGGGAGTGGGGCGAGGCGGTGGGAGTTGGGCACAGAGATTAGAGCTCATTGGCTTTTCGTAGCATGCTGATGATGTGTTTTCCATGTGTTCCAGGCTAGAATGAGTGGCACGAAGCCCGCCCGTTTGTCTTAAGTGGGTCAGAAAAACAACATCAGATACAAAACAAGGCTGGGTAACTTGCACACATAAATATGATCATGCGTATAAGAGCTTTTGACAGCAAGACAGCTCTTTACTTGCTTGCAAAAAAACCTAGCAATGACTGAAGGAATGGGCTTCAGCCTTCTGACCTTTGGTTCCCAGCCACAGACTGGGGCTGTAGGCATTGGTGGAAAGGCAGTAGAAACTAGTGAGACGACTCCATCCAGATTCCTGAACACCTGTGTGCTGTGTGCCAGCCAAGCCCATACTTCCCTGCTTGAAGGATCCCCCTCTTTCCTGTACTCTCTCCTAAGGTAGCCAAGATAGACGTGTGCGATGCTGGGAGCACCATGTCTGGTTTAAATCCTGCAAGCAGTAACTTCAGCCATCAAATCAGGGAATGCACTCTTTGGTGTGAGAGATGACACTCGCATCTGGGTCTGAAGTGTCAGCATTGATTCCAATGAGACTGTCATTTTGCTAAGAATAGAACGGGGTGTGGGGAGGGGGAGCTAGCCCTCCCTTCATCCACAACATCCTGGTCCCCATGAAAGAGCACATGTCATAACTTCTGAGAATATGAGAACTTGTGAGAATCCTCACAAAAAGAAAATGTTCTGGTTTTTGCATTAGAAGGGTTCCTGCTTGACCGCTTCTTACCCTGAATGACTTAGAGACCAACACCACCACTGAGTTATAGTTTAACTCGACCCAGACAGCAGCTCCCCTCAGAATAACTTCTTCAAACTTCTTCCTCTCTTACTGCTGAGATGGCTTTGTCTGGGCTAGAGAGACAGTGTAGCTGGTAGAGGTGCCTGTCACAGAAAGACTGACAGTCTGAGTGCCACCAACAGGAGCCACGTGGTAGGAGTGATAGAACCGTGGAAGCCCTTCTCTGATCGCCACACATCAGCATGCTCCCAATGCACACAGAACTTTTATTTTCAAAGCCATACACTTTAATGTTTCTAAGACACAGCTTGGACGCAGAGGGTTTAAGAACACTAGTTACTACTGTTCCAGAGGATCCAGGCTTGACTCTTAGCACCCGCGTGGTGCAGAACTGCCTGTAATTTTCATTCCAGGTGACTCANTTCAGGGCATGCTCTTGATTTATGATTGACGTGGGGATGGTCTAGCTCACTCAGGGAAGTCCTATTCCTAGCCAGGTGGTCCTGCATGCTATAAGAAAGAAAGCAGGCTCAGCAAGCCATGGGAAGCAAGCCAGTAAGCAGCTACCTCCATGGCCTCTGCTTCAATTCCTGCCTCCAGGTTCCTGTCCTGAGCTCCTGTCCTGATTTCCCTCAATGATAGCCTCTGATGTGAAAGTATAAGATGAAATAAACCATTTCCTTTGCAAGTTGCTTTTGGTCATAGTGTTTTATTATGCAATAAAATCCTAATTAAGATGTAGCTTGGGAACAGAGAGAGCTTGTAAATACAATGGCTCCAACACTTACACAGTTGTATGTGTATGTGTGTGAGAGAACACATGTGTGTGCATGTGTTTATGTGCATGTGTTTATGTGCATGTGTGTATAAGTATATTAATTTGTTCTGTTTCTATTTGGCAATCTATATTCCTTTCTCCACTAACTGCACAACCCTGCTTTCAACATGTCTTCAAAGCAGTTCACATCTCTCGGCTGGCTAAACAACAGGTTAATAAATAGACACTGGTGTATCATCTATGTAGTTGAGAATTATGTGTTGATTTTAAATTCTGGAAATTGAACCAGGACATCATACACGAGGCAGGCAGGCACTCCACCACTGAGCCAAAGCTCGGTCTTTTGCCTTTAACTGGGGATAGGCTTTCATGAAGGCACCCAGGCTGGTCTTGAACTTTCAATTCTTTTGTGCCAACCTCCTTTGTACTGGAGTCTCAGCAGCAAGTGCAGGCCCGGGAAGAGTAATGTTTTTACACTTTGAGATTGTTTCTTACGCTGTAATCAAGAGATCTGGAAGAGAGGTGGCAAGTATTAACTTGTCTTTTCTGATTCTCTCACCAATTAAATGAAGATTCCCTGAGATGAAAGAATGAACAGTCAGAGGGAGAGAAAAGTAGCTCAGCAAGTGCTAGTTCCTTAGAAGGGGTCCTCAATCCCTTGAGAGGGTCTTGGGAAAATGACATGGTTACAACTGCAGATGAGCACAGAAGGAGAGGGAGGATTTGGTGCTGTCTTCTGTATACACAGCAGAGACAAGACTAATGCCAGAGAAGCCAAGTACCTGTGTCTTTATGGACCATCTGGGGAGTGTGTCTATCCACAGAATGCTTCAGCAGCCCTTTGTGGTGGTGGCATTGGTCAGATGCTATCCCTGCATGGGAGTGGCTAAAGGAAGAGTGGATAAGCAGGTCAGTCTTTGTGGATTTAGCATCCAAGACAAAGCTTAGATGAAGGCAACTCAGAAACTCTCTGTGTAGAGGAACGGCAAGAGACTGGATGCCTGTAGGCTGACCTCTCACAGCAGTATGATCACACCTGGACGCTTAAACAAGATCATAGGGAAGATAAAGAAACCATAAGAAAACTGAGGAACATGTCACACTCTGGAATGGAGGCTTGAAACAGAACCTGACCTACAGAACCTGCCATTTTCTTTTGTAAACCATGCAGTACTTACTATTTATTGTAAGTCAACAAATATTCTTCTACAATATTATTTTCATTGCTATTTCATAGCCCACCTTGTGGCCTAGCTTAAGGATGTAAAAAAGACTGCACAGTTCTCCTTTCAAATGGAAAGCACAATCCACCCGAATTAGTTTGATTATAATATCCTCAGTATAAAAAATTATCTATGTGTTGGAAAGAATTTTTGACTAAGCAGATCTCACACAACTACCATAGTCAAGAATCTGGTGACCAGAGTTGGCAAAGCCAAGTTAACGGCTTTTCCAGGTGACCCATAAAGAAACTGGTGGCTTGTCATCTTGGCTGGTCATGCCAATGTGACACCAATTCAGCTTCTTGAAAGGAATGCCCCAGGAATGGAGACCAATTGCTCAAGGAGCCTCCCTGGTGAATATCTTAAGGAACAGCCAAGTCTGTCTGTCTGCTCATACCTGGTTCTGTGTTCACGGAGCCTGGAACTGAAGGGCAGCACGCCAGCTGGAGCTGGGCTCCTCACCCTTCAAGCACAAAGTAGGAAGTGGGTGTATTTATTAATCTTTCTGTGCTGTGGTGAAATGCCTGACAAAGCAACTTAAGGAAGGAAGAGTTTGTTTTGGCTGCCAACTTTCGAATACAGTTCATCTCAGTGGGAAGCCTGGTAGCAGGACCTTTGCCTTGCTTGCCATGTTACATCCACAGCCAGGGAGCAGAGAGAGACAGACATTGGTGCTCAGCTCAATCTCTCCTTTATATTGAGTCTGTGAGCCCAGCTAATAGGATGCTGCTGGCCACATTCAGAGTCAGCCTTCCCTGAGAGCATCCTCACAGGCTCATCCAGCAGTGTTTCCAATGAAGGTGCCAACAAAGATTAACTAAGGCTTGCTCTAAAAGGCATGGTGATGGACCTGGAGAGATGACTCAGCAGTTAAGAGCACCTGCTGCTCTTGCAGAGGACTGGGGTTCAGCTCACAGCACTCACAACCCATGACTAACTACTGATGCTCTACTGTGACCTTCCTAGACACAACACACACACACAAATAAACTAAACAGTTAATTTTTTAAAAGCATGGGGTGGCTGTTATGGACTTCTGTGGTTAGAAAAAAGACTCCCCTTGGGACAGGCACAGAGACTCAGAGTCTAGATGGCTGGTCTTAATATTGGTGATGATTATCCTTACAGCCCTGGACACTACAGGAAGTCTCAGAATTATCGATTGCCTTCCAGTTAGCCCAGGGTGCTGGCTTTATGTGTTCCCTCATCTTTGGGGGCCTGACATTTGTCACAGCCCGGCTCCTCCAGCTGACGTCTATCCTGGGATTTTGTTTTGTTTCACTGGTTCTTTGATTGCTTGTTTTGTTTATGCACTTGGAGCTTTCAGGAGCAAAAAACACACTGTGTCTGGCTCAACAACAGTGTTTGGATCAATATGATTTAGTCAAAAATATATTTCCATTTGTTCTTGGTATTTTGTACATTTTATTCTACAAACTAAAGACACACAATCTATTCATCAAGGTCACAAGAAAAATTTTAAAAGCTTATTCCAGTGACAGAAACATACAAATTCCTGGTTTTTTTTTTTTTAAGAAAAATGTCCTTTTCCACCAAGTGCTAGGAGGAAAAGAGAACATTTGTAATATGAATTCTGATGCTAAATCAATTATAACTGCTACCGTGTTGTTCTGTGGTTTATACCATTGTGAGGCATATGTACCAGCTGTGCTATCTTCATTCGCTGGAAAACAAAATTAGACTCATATGCAGACTTTCCTGGTAATTCATTTAATTTCCTGTTTTCTATCTTTTTGGTGATTTCTACAGACCTATTCAGAAAGTTTACCCCTTTGAAAATGGTCCAGGGGGCAAAGGAAACCTCTGTGCTAATGCTTTGTGGGGGAAGAGCTCACAGAGGAATGTCATGTGAAGAGTTGATGTCCCCTCTAAGCCATGACTGGGCAAAGTGGGGTGGCGTGGGAGTGGGGTGAGGCGGTGGGAGTTGGGCACAGAGATTAGAGCT